>CM059451.1:1580965-1588465 GCA_030390025.1 Squalus acanthias | reverse complement strand
CAGACAGAGAGACACACACAACAGACAGAGAGACACACACAGACAGACAGAGAGACACACACAGACAGACAGAGAGACACACACAGACAGACAGAGAGACACACACAGACAGACAGAGAGACACACACAGACAGACAGAGAGACACACACAGACAGACAGAGAGACACACACAGACAGACAGAGAGACATCACACAACAGACAGAGAGACACACACAGACAGACAGAGAGACACACACAGACAGACAGAGAGACCACACACAGACAGACAGAGAGACACACACAGACAGACAGAGAGACACACACAGACAGACAGAGAGACACACACAGACAGACAGAGAGACACACACAGACAGACAGAGAGACACACACAGACAGACAGAGAGACACACACAGACAGACAGAGAGACACACACAGACAGACAGAGAGACACACACAGACAGACAGAGAGACACACACAGACAGACAGAGAGACACACACAGACAGACAGAGAGACACACAACAGACAGACAGAGAGACACACACAGACAGACAGAGAGACACACACAGACAGACAGAGAGACACACACAGACAGACAGAGAGACACACACAGACAGACAGAGAGACACACACAGACAGACAGAGAACACACACAGACAGACAGAGAGACACACACAGACAGACAGAGAGACACACACAGACAGACAGAGAGACACACACAGACAGACAGAGAGACACACACAGACAGACAGAGAGACACACACAGACAGACAGAGAGACACACACAAGACAGACAGAGAGACACACACAGACAGACAGAGAGACACACACAAGACAGACAGAGAGACACACACAGACAGACAGAGAGACACACACAGACAGACAGAGAGACACACACAGACAGACAGAGAGACACACACACAGACAGACAGAGAGACACACACAGACAGACAGAGAGACACACACAGACAGACAGAGAGACACACACAGACAGACAGAGAGACACACACAGACAGACAGAGAGACACACACAGACAGAACAGAGAGACACACACAGACAGACAGAGAGACACACACAGACAGACAGAGAGACACACACAGACAGACAGAGAGACACACACAGACAGACAGAGAGACACACACAGACAGACAGAGAGACACACACAGACAGACAGAGAGACACACACAGACAGACAGAGACACACACAGACAGACAGAGAGACACACACAGACAGACAGAGAGACACACACAGACAGACAGAGAGACACACACAGACAGACAGAGAGACACACAGACAGACAGAGAGACACACACAGACAGACAGAGAGACACCACACAGACAGACAGAGAGACACACACAGACAGACAGAGAGACACTCACAGACAGACAGAGAGACACACACAGACAGACAGAGAGACACACACAGACAGACAGAGAGACACACACAGACAGACAGAGAGACACACACAGACAGACAGAGAGACACACACAGACAGACAGAGAGACACACACAGACAGACAGAGAGACACACACAGACAGACAGAGAGACACACACAGAGAGACAGAGAGACACACACAGACAGACAGAGAGACACACACACAGACAGACAGAGAGACACACACAGACAGACAGAGAGACACACACAGACAGACAGAGAGACACACACAGACAGACAGAGAGACACACACAGACAGACAGAGAGACACACACAGACAGACAGAGAGACACACACAGACAGACAGAGAGACACACACAGACAGACAGAGAGACACACACAGACAGACAGAGAGACACACACAGACAGACAGAGAGACACACACAGACAGACAGAGAGACACACACAGACAGACAGAGAGACACACACAGACAGACAGAGAGACACACACAGACAGACAGAGAGACACACACAGACAGACAGAGAGACACACACAGACAGACAGAGAGACACACACAGACAGACAGAGAGACACACACAGACAGACAGAGAGACACACACAGACAGACAGAGAGACACACACAGACAGACAGAGAGACACACACAGACAGACAGAGAGACACACACAGACAGACAGAGAGACACACACAGACAGACAGAGAGACACACACAGACAGACAGAGAGACACACACAGACAGACAGAGAGACACACACAGACAGACAGAGAGACACACACAGACAGACAGAGAGACACACACAGACAGACAGAGAGACACACACAGACAGACAGAGAGACACACACAGACAGACAGAGAGACACACACAGACAGACAGAGAGACACACACAGACAGACAGAGAGACACACACAGACAGACAGAGAGACACACACAGACAGACAGAGAGACACACACAGACAGACAGAGAGACACACACAGACAGACAGAGAGACACACACAGACAGACAGAGAGACACACACAGACAGACAGAGAGACACACACAGACAGACAGAGAGACACACACAGACAGACAGAGAGACACACACAGACAGACAGAGAGACACACACAGACAGACAGAGAGACACACACAGACAGACAGAGAGACACACACAGACAGACAGAGAGACACACACAGACAGACAGAGAGACACACACAGACAGACAGAGAGACACACACAGACAGACAGAGAGACACACACAGACAGACAGAGAGACACACACAGACAGACAGAGAGACACACACAGACAGACAGAGAGACACACACAGACAGACAGAGAGACACACACAGACAGACAGAGAGACACACACAGACAGACAGAGAGACACACACAGACAGACAGAGAGACACACACAGACAGACAGAGAGACACACACAGACAGACAGAGAGACACACACAGACAGACAGAGAGACACACACAGACAGACAGAGAGACACACACAGACAGACAGAGAGACACACACAGACAGACAGAGAGACACACACAGACAGACAGAGAGACACACACAGACAGACAGAGAGACACACACAGACAGACAGAGAGACACACACAGACAGACAGAGAGACACACACAGACAGACAAGAGAGACACACACAGACAGACAGAGAGACACACACAGACAGACAGAGAGACACACACAGACAGACAGAGAGACACACACAGACAGACAGAGAGACACACACAGACAGACAGAGAGACACACACAGACAGACAGAGAGACACACACAGACAGACAGAGAGACACACACAGACAGACAGAGAGACACACACAGACAGACAGAGAGACACACACAGACAGACAGAGAGACACACACAGACAGACAGAGAGACACAACACAGACAGACAGAGAGACACACACAGACAGACAGAGAGACACACACAGACAGACAGAGAGACCACACACAGACAGACAGAGAGACACACACAGACAGACAGAGAGAACACACAGACAGACAGAGAGACACACACAGACAGACAGAAGACGACACACAGACAGACAGAGAGACACACACAGACAGACAGAGAGACACACACAGACAGACAGAGAGACACACACAGACAGACAGAGAGACACACACAGACAGACAGAGAGACACACACAGACAGACAGAGAGACACAACAGACAGACAGAGAGACACACACAGACAGACAGAGAGACACACACAGACAGACAGAGAGACACACACAGACAGACAGAGAGACACACACAGACAGACAGAGAGACACACACAGACAGACAGAGAGACACACACAGACAGACAGAGAGACACACACAGACAGACAGAGAGACACACACAGACAGACAGAGAGACACACACAGACAGACAGAGAGAGACACACAGACAGACAGAGAGAGACACACAGACAGACAGAGAGAGACACACAGACAGACAGAGAGAGACACACAGACAGACAGAGAGAGACACACAGACAGACAGAGAGAGACACACACACAGACAGAGAGACACACACAGACAGACAGAGAGACACACACAGACAGACAGAGAGACACACACAGACAGACAGAGAGACACACACAGACAGACAGAGAGACACACACAGACAGACAGAGAGACACACACAGACAGACAGAGAGACACACACAGACAGACAGAGAGACACACACAGACAGACAGAGAGACACACACAGACAGACAGAGAGACACACACAGACAGACAGAGAGACACACACAGACAGACAGAGAGACACACACAGACAGACAGAGAGACACACACAGACAGACAGAGAGACACACACAGACAGACAGAGAGACACACACAGACAGACAGAGAGACACACACAGACAGACAGAGAGACACACACAGACAGACAGAGAGACACACACAGACAGACAGAGAGACACACACAGACAGACAGAGAGACACACACAGACAGACAGAGAGACACACACAGACAGACAGAGAGACACACACAGACAGACAGAGAGACACACACAGACAGACAGAGAGACACACACAGACAGACAGAGAGACACACACAGACAGACAGAGAGACACACACAGACAGACAGAGAGACACACACAGACACACAGAGAGACACACACAGACACGACAGAGAGACACACACAGACAGACAGAGAGACACACACAGACACACAGAGAGACACACACAGACAGACAGAGAGACACACACAGACACACAGAGAGACACACACAGACACACAGAGAGACACACACAGACACACAGAGAGACCAGACACACAGACACACAGAGAGACCACACACAGACAACAGAGAGACCAGACACACAGAGAGACACACACAGACACACAGAGAGACACACACAGACACACAGAGAGACACACACAGACACACAGAGAGACACACACAGACACACAGAGAGACACACACAGACACACAGAGAGACACACACAGACACACAGAGAGACACACACAGACACACAGAGAGACACACACAGACACACAGAGAGACACACACAGACACACAGAGAGACACACACAGACACACAGAGAGACACACACAGACACACAGAGAGACACACACAGACACACAGAGAGACACACACAGACACACAGAGAGACACACACAGACACACAGAGAGACACACACAGACACACAGAGAGACACACACAGACACACAGAGAGACACACACAGACACACAGAGAGACACACACAGACACACAGAGAGACACACACAGACACACAGAGAGACACACACAGACACACAGAGAGACACACACAGACACACAGAGAGACACACACAGACACACAGAGAGACACACACAGACACACAGAGAGACACACACAGACACACAGAGAGACACACACAGACACACAGAGAGACACACACAGACACACAGAGAGACACACACAGACACACAGAGAGACACACACAGACACACAGAGAGACACACACAGACACACAGAGAGACACACACAGACACACAGAGAGACACACACAGACACACAGAGAGACACACACAGACAGAGAGACACACAGACAGAGACACACACAGACAGAGACACACACAGACAGAGACACACACAGACAGAGACACACACAGACAGAGACACACACAGACAGAGACACACACAGACAGAGACACACACAGACAGAGACACACACAGACAGAGACACACACAGACAGAGACACACACAGACAGAGACACACACAGACAGAGACACACACAGACAGAGACACACACAGACAGAGACACACACAGACAGAGACACACACAGACAGAGACACACACAGACAGAGACACACACAGACAGAGACACACACAGACAGAGACACACACAGACAGAGACACACACAGACAGAGACACACACAGACAGAGACACACACAGACAGAGACACACACAGACAGAGACACACACAGACAGAGACACACACAGACAGAGACACACACAGACAGAGACACACACAGACAGAGACACACACAGACAGAGACACACACAGACAGAGACACACACAGACAGAGACACACACAGACAGAGACACACACAGACAGAGACACACACAGACAGAGACACACACAGACAGAGACACACACAGACAGAGACACACACAGACAGAGACACACACAGACAGAGACACACACAGACAGAGACACACACAGACAGAGACACACACAGACAGAGACACACACAGACAGAGACACACACAGACAGAGACACACACAGACAGAGACACACACAGACAGAGACACACACAGACAGAGACACACACAGACAGAGACACACACAGACAGAGACACACACAGACAGAGACACACACAGACAGAGACACACACAGACAGAGACACACACAGACAGAGACACACACAGACAGAGACACACACAGACAGAGACACACACAGACAGAGACACACACAGACAGAGACACACACAGACAGAGACACACACAGACAGAGACACACACAGACAGAGACACACACAGACAGAGACACACACAGACAGAGACACACACAGACAGAGACACACACAGACAGAGACACACACAGACAGAGACACACACAGACAGAGACACACACAGACAGAGACACACACAGACAGAGACACACACAGACAGAGACACACACAGACAGAGACACACACAGACAGAGACACACACAGACAGAGACACACACAGACAGAGACACACACAGACAGAGACACACACAGACAGAGACACACACAGACAGAGACACACACAGACAGAGACACACACAGACAGAGACACACACAGACAGAGACACACACAGACAGAGACACACACAGACAGAGACACACACAGACAGAGACACACACAGACAGAGACACACACAGACAGAGACACACACAGACAGAGACACACACAGACAGAGACACACACAGACAGAGACACACACAGACAGAGACACACACAGACAGAGACACACACAGACAGAGACACACACAGACAGAGACACACACAGACAGAGACACACACAGACAGAGACACACACAGACAGAGACACACACAGACAGAGACACACACAGACAGACACACACACAGACAGAGACACACACAGACAGAGACACACACTGACAGAGACACACACTGACAGAGACACACACTGACAGAGACACACACTGACAGAGACACACACAGACAGAGACACACACTGACAGAGACACACACAGACAGAGACACACACAGACAGAGACACACACAGACAGAGACACACACAGACAGAGACACACACAGACAGAGACACACACAGACAGAGACACACACAGACACACACACAGACAGAGACACAGACAGAGACACAGACACTTCATTAGGATGGAGAGTGAAGTAGTTGAATCAGAGACTGGGGTCCTGAATTTAAATAAAGGAAACTACGATGGTATGAGGCGCGAATTGGGTAGGATTGATTGGGGAATGTCACTCAAGGGGTTGACGGTGGATAGGCAATGGCAAACATTCAAAGACTGCATGGATGAACTACAGAATTTGTTCATCCCAGTGTGGCATAAGAATAAAACAAAAAGGGTGACTCAACCGTGGCTAACAAGGGAAATTAGGGATAGCATAAGATTCAAGGAGAGGGCATATAAATTGGCCAGAAAAAGCGGTAACC
>CM059451.1:1335965-1575965 GCA_030390025.1 Squalus acanthias | reverse complement strand
GACAGAGACACACACAGACAGAGACACACACAGACAGAGACACACACAGACAGAGACACACACAGACAGAGACACACACAGACAGAGACACACACAGACAGAGACACACACAGACAGAGACACACACAGACAGAGACACACACAGACAGAGACACACACAGACAGAGACACACACAGACAGAGACACACACAGACAGAGACACACACAGACAGAGACACACACAGACAGAGACACACACAGACAGAGACACACACAGACAGAGACACACACAGACAGAGACACACACAGACAGAGACACACACAGACAGAGACACACACAGACAGAGACACACACAGACAGAGACACACACAGACAGAGACACACACAGACAGAGACACACACAGACAGAGACACACACAGACAGAGACACACACAGACAGAGACACACACAGACAGAGACACACACAGACAGACACACACACACACAGACACACACACACAGACACACAGAGACAGAGAGAGACACGCACACAGACAGATCGACAGACAGGCAGGCATTAGATATAGACATTAAGTTTATAGAGATGGATATTTGATGAGACATATTGTAGATATACACCGATATTAAGATATATATTGGTAGAGATTAGATATCGGTAGACATCTGACATCAGAGCCTTGGTGGTTTGTATTTGGGAAGTTTGCAGACCGCTCCCTGAAAGCGGGACAAGTGGAAGTTCGAGTCATCCCCTGTGCGAGACAAAGCCGGAGGAAGCAGCCATTTGAGGATGGACAAGATCATTGATTTCAACCCCCCTCCCCGCAACAAAGTGCCCCCGGGACAGGCGCCAGGCAGGCGAGCTCTCCGGGAAGAATTATTCCTGGTGTAAAGACCACAACATTTTTAAAAAAAATTAGGCCCCGGCTTGAAGCGGAATCCCGGGCAATCTGCAGCCCACAAGGATGAGCCAAGGAGTAATTATTCTCACATTCATTCTCAGCGATCCTCCGCCTCCATCGGACACAAACTTATATATATATATAAATAAATCCGCTGTCCCTTTGAAGAGGCTGGAAGTCCGACTAGGCCTCAGCCCCCAACCCCGAGCTCGATTTGCTCCTCAGCCCCAGCTCGTTCGCCTCCCTCTCCCTCTTCCCCCCCCCGGGGCCCCCACCGCCGGCAGCCACACGTACCCGGAGAACGTGGAATCCTTCCGTCCTGCCGCCGGGAAGCGCCGCGCTCTGAGACCCTCCCATCGGCGACTCTGTCAATCCCGAGTCTGCACGGACCGAGCGGCCGGAATATTAAAAACAAACCCCGGGGAAATCGTCAACTTTTGATTCGGGAGAGGGGGGGCGGGAGAGGGAAAAAAATCACGTATTAAAAATTATAAATGAGGAACGGCCCCGCCCCCTAGCAACGGCGCTTGACGGGCAACGAGTTCAACCAATGGCCTTTCGAGCTCGGGCGTCAGGATTACGTGTGGTTTTATTGGCCAACAGTGGGAATGCGATGATTGATGGATAGGGTAGCCAATTGGGTTGGTCCAAACGCTATATTACGGACACGGTTTGTTGCCTTCTGAGCAGATGCTGCCTGGTCTGCTCAGTATGAGCAAGTGTTTACAGCACAGAAACAGGGCATTCCGTCCAACTGGAGCTCATCCTCCACACTAGCCTCTTCCCACCCCATCAACATATCCTTCTACAAAAGCAAAATACTGCAGATGCTGGAAATCTGAAATAACATAAGAAATAGGAGCAGGCCATTCGGCCCTTTGAGCCTGCTCTGCCATTCAATGAGATCATGGCTGATCTTCTGCCTCAACTCCATTCACCGGCCCTATCGCCATATCCCTTACTAGTCAGAAATCTATCACAGAATCCCCACAGTGCAGATAGAGGCCATTTCGGCCCATCGAGCCTGCACCGACACATATCCCACCCTATCCCCGCAACCCCACGTATTTAATCCCCCTAACACTAAGGGTCAATTTATCGTAGCCAAATCAACCTAACCCGCACATCTTTGGACTGTGGGAGGAAACCGGAGCACCCGGAGGGTACCCACGCAGACACGGGGAGAATGTGCAAACTCCACACAGACAGTCACCCGGGGGCTGGATTCGAACCCGAGTCCCTGGCACTGTGAGGCAACAGTGCTAACCACTAGGCCACCGTATCGACTTCTGTTTTGAATATACCCAATGACTGAGCCTCCACAGCCCTCTGGGATCGAGAATTCCAAAGATTCACCACCCTCTGTGTGAAGAAATTTCTTCTCATCTCAGTCCTGAATGGCCGACCCTTTATCTTGAGGCTGTGGCCCCTGGTTCCAGACTCCCCAGCCAAGGGAAACATTCTCCCAGCATCCACCCTATCAAGCCCTGTAATAATTTTGTATGCTTCAATGAGATCCCCTCTCATTCTTCTGAATTCAAGAGAATACAGGCCTAGTTTACTCAATCTCTTCTCATACGACAGTCCCGCCATCCCAGGAATCAATCTCGTGAACCTTCGTTGCACTCCCTCTATGGCAAGTAAATCCTTCCTTAGGTAAGGAGACCAAAATTGTACACAGTATTCCAGGTGTGGTCTCACCAAGGCCCTATATAATTGGAGTAAGACTTCTTTACTCATGTACTCAAATCCTCTTCTAATGAAGGCCAGCATACCATTTGCCTTCCTAATGGCTTGCTGCACCTGCACATTCACTTTCAGTGACTCATGTACAAGAACACCCAGGTCCCTTTGAACATCTGCATTCCCCAATCTTTCACCATTTAGGAAATACTCTGCCTTTCTGTTTTTTCTACCAAAGTGGATAACTTCACATTTATCCACATTATAATCCATCTGCCATGTTCTCGCCCACTCACTGAGCCTATCCTTCTATTCCTTTCTCCCTCGTGTTTATCTAGCTTCCCCTTAAATGCATCTATACTATTCGCCTCAACCACTCCCTGTGGTAGCGAGTTCCACATTCTCGCCACTCTCTGGGTAAAGAAGTTTCTCCTGAATTCCCTATTGGATTTATTAGTGACTATCTTGTATTTATGGCCCCTAGTTCTGGTCTCGCCCACAAGCGGAAACATCTCTCTACGTCTACCCTATCAAACCCCTTTCATAATCTTGAAGACCTCTATCAGGTCGCCCCTAAGTCTTCTCTCTTCTAGAGAAAAGAGCCCCAGCCTGATAGGTATAACCTCTCAGTTCTGGTATCATCCTTGTGAATCTTTTTTGCACCTTCTCCAGTGCCTCCACATCCTTTTTGTAATATGGAGTCCAGAATTGTGTATAGTGCTTCAAGTGTGGTCGAACCAAGGTTCGATACAAGTTTAACATAACTTCTCTGCTTTTCAATATTTCCAGCATTTTCTATTTTTATTTCAGATATTCAGTATCCGCAGTATTTTGCCTTTATGGCTTTATTTCTATTTATGATTGACAACCAGTTAAACCACTCAATGAGAGAAGTTGGGCATTTGTGAATGGCATTGTCAATCTAAGATTGGTATTGAGTTCAAATTGCCTAGTTTCTTTACACTAGATTCAGTTTTTCAGTGCATAATTAGGTTTTGCTCTGTATTTCTTTCTCAGTGTTTCAGTATAAAATTGAGAAAGGATATGATCCAGGTCTTTTATATTCTGAGTGGGCTGGATAAGTACAAATGTAAACAACAACTTGTATTTATATAGCACCTTTAACGTAGAAAAACATCTCAAGCTGTTTCACAGGAGTGTGAGGGAAAAATGGATGTGAAGCCAAAGAAGATATTAGGAGAGGTCCAACACCACCTTCAGTGTGCCAGTGCAGCCTTCGGTCGCCTGAGGAAGAGAGTGTTTGAAGACCAGGACCTCAAACCCAGCACCAAGCTCATGGTCTACAGAGCAGTCGTGATACCCGCCCTCCTGTATGCTTCAGAGACATGGACCATGTACAGCAGGCACCTCAAAGCACTGGAGAGGTACCACCAACGCTGCCTCTGCAAGATCCTGCAAATCCATTGGCAGGATAGGCGCACCAACGTCAGTGTTCTCGCTCAGGCCAACATCCCCAGCATCGAAGCTTTGACCACGCTCGATCAGCTCCGATGGACGGGCCACATCGTCCGCATGCCCGATACGAGACTCCCAAACCAAGCGCTCTACTTGGAGCTCCGACACAGCAAGAGAGCCCCAGGTGGGCAGAGGAAACGCTTCAAGGACACCCTCAAAGCCTCCTTCAAAAAGTGTAACATGCCCACCGACACCTGGGAATCCCTGGCCCAAGACCGCACAAAGTGGAGGAGAAGCATCCGGGAAGGCGCCAAACACCTCGAGTCTCTTCGCCAGGAGCAAGCAGAAGCCAAGCGCAAACAGCGGAAGGAGCGCATGTCAACCCAAGCACCCCACCCACCCGCCCCTTCAACCACCGTCTGCCCCACCTGTGACAGAGACTTTAGGTCCCACATTGGACTCATCAGTCACCTGAGAACTCATTTTTAGTGTGGAAGCAAGTCATCCTCGGTTCCGAGGGACTGCCTAAGAAGAGAAGATTAGGAGAGGTGACCAAAAGCTTGGTCAAAGAGGTGGGTTTTAAGGAGGACATTAAAGGAGGAGAGGGAGGTGGAGGGTTTTAGGAAGGGAATTCTAGAGCATTAGACCTAGACGGCTGAAGACACAGCTGCTAATGGTGGAGTGAAGGCGGGGATGCACAAGAGAATGTAAATGTAAGCTGTTACTGTTTATCCAGTGATGATATCAGTAATAATAGGCAGAGATGGACTCTAGATTCGACTATTCCAATGCTCTCCTGGCCGGCCTCCCACATTGCACCCTCCGTAAACTTGAGCTCACCCAAAGCTCTCCTGTCCGTATCCTAACTCGCACCAAGGCCCGTTCACACATCAACCCTGTGCTTTTTTTTAATATTCGTTCCTGGGATGTGGGCGTCGCTGGCAAGGCCGGCATTTATTGCCCGTCCCTAATTGCCCTTGAGAAGGTGGTGGTGAGCTGCCTTCTTGAACCGCTGCAGTCCGTGTGGTGAAGGTACTCCCACAGTGCTGTTAGGGAGGGAGATCCAGGAATTTGACCCAGCGACGACGAAGGAACGGCAATATATTTCCAAGTCAGGATGGTGTGTGACTTGGAGGGGAACTTGGAGGTGGTGGTGTTCCCATGCGCCTGCTGCCCTTGTCGTTCTATGTGGTAGAGGTCGTGGGTTTGGGAGGTACTGTCGAAGAAGCCTTGGCGAGTTGCTGCAGTGCATCTTGTAGATGGTAAACACTGCAGCCACGGTACGCCGGTGGTGGAGGGAGTGAATATTTAAGGTGGTGGATGGGGTGCCAATCAAGCGGGCTGCTTTGTCCTGGATGGTGTCGAGCTTTTTGAGTGTTGTTGGAGCTGTACTCATCCAGGCAAGTGGAGAATATTCCATCACACTCCTGACTTTTGCCTTATAGATGGTGGAAAGGCATTGGGGAGTCAGGAGGTGAGACACTCGCTGCAGAATACCCAGCCTCTGACCTGCTCTTGTTGCCCCAGTATTTGTGGCTGGTCCAGTTAAGTTTCTGGTCAATGGTGAACCCCAGGATGTTGATGTTGGGGGATTTGGCGATGGTAATGCCGTTGAATATCATGGGGCGGTGGTTAGACGCTCTCTTGTTGGAGACAGTCATTGCCTGGCACTTGTGTGGCGTGAATGTTACTTGCCACTTATCAGCCCAAGCCTGAATGTTGTCCAGGTCTTGCTATATGCGGGCATAGACTGCTTCATTATCTGAGGAGTTGCGAATGGAACTGAACACTGTGCAGTCATCAGTGAACATCCCCACTTCTGACCTTATGATGGAGGGAAGGTCATTGATGAAGCAGCTGAAGATGGTTGGGCCTAGGACACTGCCCTGAGGAACTCCTGCAGCGATGTCCTGGGGCTGAGATGATTGGCCTCCAACAACCACAACCATCTTCCTTTGTGCTAGGTATGACTCCAGCCAGTGGAGAGTTTTCCCTCTGATTCCCATTGACTTCAGTTTTACTAGGGCTCCTTGATGCCACACTCGGTCAAATGTTGCCTTGATGTCGAGGACAGTCACTCTCACCTCACCTCTGGAATTCAGCTCTTTTGTCCATGTTTGGACCAAGGCTGTAATGAGGTCTGGAGCCGAGTGGTCCTGGCGGAACCCAAACTGGGCATCAGTGAGCAGGTTATTGGTGAGTAAGTGCTGCTTGATAGCACTGTCGACGACACCTTCCATCACTCTGCTGATGATTGAGAGTAGACTGATGGGGCGGTAATTGGCCGGATTGGACTTGTCCTGTTCTTTTTTTCACTGAGCTACATTGGCACCCGGTCCAACAATGCCTCGATTTTAAAATTGTCATCTTTGTTTTTAAAATCCCTCCATGGCCTCATCCCTCCCTATCTCTGTAACCTCCTCCAGCCCGGCAACCCTCCAAGATCTCTGCACTCCTCCAATTCGGGCCTCTTGCGCATCCCTGATTTTAATCGCTCCACCATTGGCGGCCGTGCCTTCAGCTGCCTAGGCCCTCAGCTCTGGAATTCCCTCCCTAAACCTCTCTACCTCTCCCTCCTCCTTTAAGACGCTCCTTAAAACCTACCTCGGTGTCAATTTTTGTCTGGTGGGGGAATCCAGAACTAGAGGTCGTAATCTTAAAATTAGAGCCAAGCACATTTTCACACAAAGGGTAGTGGAAATCTGGAACTCGCTTCCAAAAAGGCTGTGATTGCTGGGGTTCAATTGGAGCTTTCAAGACTGAGATCGATAGATTTTTGGGGGTAAGGGATATGGAACAAAGGCGGGCAAATGGAGTTGAGATACAGATCAGCCATGATCTAATTGACTGGCAGAACAAGCATGAGGGGCTGACTGGCCTCCTCCTATTTCTATGACTTGTTGATCCTCTATCTGCCATCCTGGGGCTTTGAAAGTAACATTACCTGCCAGGCTAGGCTCCCTCTGTTGGATACATGTGGAATTATATAAAATAGTCAAACTACAACAGGAGGAAATGTCGGGGACAGTGTGGTACTTGCCACTCCTCGGGGGAAAAATTCAGTCGCGCCCCATTTGGGGCGCAAATATCGTCCGGGCGCAAAAATTAGCGCCTGCCGCTAATTATCGCCACTGACTGGAAACTTCACTTTTAACGCCCCGGGAGGTGATTGGAGCGCTAAATCAGGCGCTGCACACCTGTCTTAAGGCGCAAAGGCCGAGGAGTGAGGCGCTAACTCAGAGCGCGAGCGCAGCGCAGGTGCTGCCAGTTAGCGAGGGAACACAGACACACTGGCGCCGGCCAGTTCTTAAAGGGGGGGGGGGCGGCGATCTTGCTCCCCAGCCACACCCTGCTCATTGCAGCCTTGAATCTCGGCCTGGAGAGACCTGTGAATCCATTTTCCAGCCAAGGATGGAGAGGGTGAGAGAACGAGCTGAGCGCTTCACCGAGCGGGCCTTGGATGCTCTGGTTGGCGCGGTGGAGCGCCGAAGACCAATATTGTACCCAGAGAGTGGCAGGAGGCCTTTGCCGCGCGACTACAGAAGAGTGTGGAGGGAGGTGGCTCAGCGCGTCTCCTCCAGGAGCATGGTGCCCAGGACCCATGTCCAATGCCGGAAAAAGTTCAACGACCTCACTCGGGTCGTCAGGGTGAGTGGCTTTTTTGCAATACCTCTCCATCCCTCCATCTCAACCTCACTCTATGGCCAGAGGGTCTTAAAACCACAATTAACAACACTCATCCAACACCTATGGCCCTTTCATGAAGCACACACACACATTCCATACTTTGCATACAGTAAGGGCTATTCACCTATGGGAGGCACATCAGGCAAGACCATGGCTGTATACAGTAAGGGCTATTCACCTATGGGAGGCACATCAGGCAAGACCATGGCTGTATATTTACTCAGACGCCGTCCTTTTTCTTGCAGGTCAAGCTGGCGCATAATAGGAGACAGCAGCAACGGACGGGTGGAGGGCGGCCTCAGCTGCAACCCCTCAGCGATCTTGAGGAGCGCGTCCACAGGATTGTGGCAAGCCGGGTGATCGGTCCCGTCGCCACTGGAGACGCCGACCCCATTCTGGACAGCAATGGTAAGGTCATCACCTTTTTGTCCTCTGTCCTTCCACTTGTCCCTCACAACACCAGCCTTTGACACTTTCAATCCAACTTGCTAACTCGCTGCACTTATTCCTCCCTTACTGCCACCCTGTCCTCACGCTAAAGCCACTCTTGTACCTCCCTGCTTTCAGATGGTGATTCACCAGCTGAAGAGACGGGCCCTGAAGCTGCCAGTGGGAGTGAAGCTGCAGCCGAGGAGGAAGAGGAAGCCGGAGCATCAGTGCCACCCTCTCCCGAGGAAGCCCATGCCGACACTGGGAACACGCCTTCCCTGGAGGGGAGCAGGGGGGAAGGGTCTGATGAGGGTGAAGCTCCAGGACCCAGCGGGCTGCAGCAACGCGATGGGGGTAGGGAAGCTCGGGGGCCTTCTCCCCGGAGGGAGAGTATGCCAGCGAGTCCTGCTGCACTGGACGCAGAGGAGGAGCGGCTGATCGCGGAAATGAACACCCAGGCGGTGGGCATGCACACTGAGCTCATGGCTGCAGTGGGTAGGGTGCCCGAATGCATTGAAACACTGGCAAGGAGTGTGGAGCACTTCGCTGCAGCGCAGGCGGATGCGACACTGAAGCTCAGTGCTGCAATTCAATCTCAGACTGCTCTCATGCAGACTCAGATTGAGGTCACGCGAGCACTGTCTGCTGCCATCCTCGCTGGTTCGTTCACATTTCCCCGGGGCTCTCACCGCGCCGCAGCAGGCCAGCAATCTGTGCTCCAGCAGATTGCTCCGGATGCTGAGGTGCTGCCCCGTGGGAGTGCCAGTGTGCCGGTCGAGCGGGGAGTTGCTGTCCTCGCTCAAGATGACAGCATTCCTGCTGCCACCACTGTCACTTCTCCACTGCAGTTGCCACCGCCTGTAGGACAGATTGCTGCCGCCCATGCAGAGTTGGTGCAGTCTGCAGCCGGGCCCTCCAGGCCCAGAACTGGTCGAGGCCGTCCCTCAAGGGCATCTGCATTGTCAGGGCCTGACAGTCAGCAGCCTTCCACCAGCCTTGCTGCAGCCACTGAGGTCCCATTGCGGAGGAGCAGTAGGGTAAGAAGGGGGGAAGGGCGCACGGGAAGGAGTTCACCCTCGATGTAGGAGGTGTGACAAAATGCTGGTCATTTTTTTATTAAAGGCACAGGTTCGTGGTCAAACTTTTGTTGAGTGTTTTGCACATGATCTCCAGGTTGTGAGAACCAGTTATGGTAATGACTGTTTTTTTGTGTTTATTTGTATGAGTTTGTCATGAAGAAATGACACACACAGAGTTTGTAAAATAAATAAGTTTTGGTACTCAAAATATACATGTTTGGTGTTTGGAATCATTGGTGCCTTGGCCGGCTTAGGGGTTGCGTGTTGGGTTCATTCATGCTGTTCTCAATGGCAGAAGCCATTTCCACAGCAGGGGCCCTAGAAGCGGCTTGCTATCAGCCGCTGACGGACGGCCCTTGCAGTTTCACCATTGTGGGCCGCCCTCACGCCTTGGTGCTGCTGCTGATCATCCTCCTCCTTCTCTTCCTCCTCCTCCTCTGGTGGTGCTCCAAGGCCTGGTGGCATTGGCTGGGTCCTGAGGATTGCCATGTTATGCAGCATGCAGCACACAACTACGATGTTGGAAACTCGCTCAGGCGAGTACTGCAGGGCTCCTCCAGAATGGTCGAGACAGCGGAACCGTTGCTTGAGCACGCCGATTGTGTGCTCCACGATGTTCCTGGTAGCTTGATGGCTCTCGTTGTACCGCAGCTCAGCAGGGGTGTTGGGCGTACGGAGCGGTGTCATCAGCCAGGTGCTCAGTGGATACCCCTTGTCCCCGAGAAGCCAACCAACTGGCTGATGCGGTGCCTCGAAAAGTTCTGCCACAGTAGTCTGGCGCAGGATGAAAGCATCGTGGCAGCTGCCAGGATAGTGGGCATTGACAGCGAGTATCAGCTGTCTGTGGTCACAGACCAACTGAACATTCAAGGAATGGAACCCCTTTCTGTTCCGGAAATCCTCGGCATTCTCATGCGGAGCACGCAAAGCCACATGCGTGCAGTCAATGGCGCCCTGCACCATGGGGAAGCCCGCTATCCTCGCAAAGCCCAGAGTGCGTTCTTGCTGCTTGTCTGGGGTCATGGGGAAAGAGATGAACTCTCATCTCCTTTTAAAGAGGGCATTTGTGACCTTCCTGATGCAGCAATGCACCGCGAACTGGGAGATATTGGCGATGTCCCCAACAGCAGATTGAAATGAGCCAGTAGCATAAAAGTTCAGAGCCACTGTGACCTTCACTGCCACCGACAGAGACGTCCTGGACCTCAGTTGAGGCTGCAGATCTGGCTGCAGCAGGTGGCAGAGCTCAGTGACCACCTCCTTGCTGAAGCGCAGCCTTCGCAGACACTGCTCATCAGACATATGAATGTAGGAGAGCTGTTCACGATATACCCTGGGAGGGTAAGCTCTCCTGTACAGACGCCTGTTGGCCCTCCTCCGTCTGGCCATCATTGCCACTCTCTCTCTGCGTCTCTGTCTCCTCCGATTCAGCTGGCGCAGGACAACGCCCCCCATCAGAGCAGCCCCCATATCTCTTAGCAAGCAAAGTTATGAAGGCCAGAAACCAAAGTACCAGCGAAGTTAGGATGAGTAGCCAAAACTACCTCACACAGCGTTGACTCAATGCAGAAGTCTCTCTTTCTCTCTCTCCGAATCTCTCTCTCTCTCTCAGAACGAGTGGTGCAAAAATGTCAACCACAGAGAAAGACAGGAAGAGGCCCCCTTTAAATAGTGCCCCCCCCCAGCCCCACAGCGATTGTTAGCGTTCCACTCTTCCGGTCGTTGGATGCGCCAGGCGGTAAGGATGGGGGCGCCACTGAAATTCTGCTCCGGGGCGCCACAAGGGCGTTGCACTCTCGTATGACGTCACAATCTGCGCGCGCAGGAGATCGCGGCGATAAAGTTTAGCGCCGCCGCAAAATGTCTAGTTAAGTTCGCGAGCGGCGCAAACATCGCTGCGCCAGGGCGCTCGCTGCTTTGCGCCCCATTAGCGCCCTCTTACGGCGCTAACGGGAGGCGCAACCAACTGAATTTTTCCCCCCTCGTGTTTAACTCTTGAATTTAAAATAATGCCCTCTATGTAAAGTGAATGACAAAGGAATGTTTTGCCTCTTCTCGTTTCCTCCCCATCTCAGCTGAAGGTGCTGACTCGGGCTGGGCTACAGTTCCACAAATACTGGCCAGTCGCCATACTTCGCTCAAGTCTCTGTTATTCAAGTGTGAACCCAGGCAGTGAGTGGCGGCAAGTTATTTGAAATTAGAGCTGGACACAGAGCACTTGATAGCTGTGGTCAGTGCACTTTCCTAGAGAGATGACTCCCAAATCTAGAGCCCCCTGGATGTCAATGGGCATACAGGGCAGGATAAGGCAAAAAAGGGAAGCTTATGTCAGATACCGAGAGCTAAATACTGCAGAACATCAGAAATAGGAGCAGGAGTCGGCCATTTGGCCCCTCGAGCCTGCTCCACCATTCAGTAAGATCATGGCTGATCTTCTACCTCAACTCCACTTTCCTGCACTATTCCCATATCCCTTGATTCCCTTAATATCCTAAAAACTATTGATCTCAGCCTTGAATATACTCAAAGACTGAACCTCCATAGCGTTCTGGGGTAGAGAATTCCAAAGATTCACCACCCTCTGAGTGAAGAAATTTCTCCTCATCTCAGTCCTAAATGGCCGACCCCTTATTGTGAGACTGTGACCCCTGGTTCTAGACTCCCCAGCCAGGGGAAACATCCTCCCTGCATCTACCCTGTCAAGCCCTGTAAGAATTTTGTATGTTTCAATGAGATCACCTCTCATTCTTCTAAATTCTAGAGAATATAGGCCTAGTCTACTCTAGCTCTCCTCATAGGACAATCCCCCCATCCCAGGAACCAGTCTGGTGAACCTTCGTTGCACTCTCTCTATGGCAAGTATATCCTTCCTTAGGTAAGGAGACCAAAACTGTACACAATGCTCCAGGTGTGGTCTTACCAGGGCTCTATATACTGTAATTGCAGTAAGACGTCTTTACTCTTATACTCAAATCCTCTTGTAATAAAGGCCAACATACCATTTGCTTTCCTAATTGCTTGCTGTACCTGCATGTTAACTTTCAGTGATTTGTGTACAAGGACACCCAGGTCCCTCTGAACACCAACATTTCCCAATCTCTCACCATTTAAAAAAGACTCTGCTTTTCTATTTTTCCTACCAAAGTGGATAACTTCACATTTCTCCACATCTCTTCCATTGAAGCCTCGTTGCATCCTCCTCACAACTTACATTCCCACCTAGCTTTGTATCATCAGCAAACTTGGATATATTACATTTGATCCCCTCATCCAAATCATTGTTATAGATTGTGAATAGCTGAGGCCCAAGCACTGATCCTTGCCGGTACCCCACTGGTTACAGCCTGCCAACCCGAAAATGACCTGTTTATTCCTACTCTCTGTTTTCTGTCCGTTAACCAATCCTCAATCCATGATGGTATATTACCCCCAATCCCATGAGCCCTAATTTTGTTGAATAACCTCTTGTGTGGCACCTTATCGAATGCCTTCTGAAAATCCAAATACACCACATCCACTGGTTCCCCCTTATCTATTCTGTTAGTTACAACCTCAAAAACTCTAACAGATTTGTCAAACACGATTTACCTTTCATAAACAGTTCAGACGGGCCACAGCGAAAAATCGCATAGACCTCCTCAGAAGGCGAACACGGGACACAACCAACAGAGTACCCTACGTCGTCCAGTACTTCCCCGGAGCGGAGAAACTACGCCATGTTCTTCGCAGCCTTCAACATGTCATCGATGACGATGAACACCTTGCTAAGGCCATCCCCACGCCTCCACTACTCGCCTTCAAACAGCCGCCTAACCTCAAAAGTACCATCGTTCGCAGCAAATTACCCAGCTGTCAGGAGAACAGCGACAACGACACCACACAACCCTGCCACGGCAACCTCTGCAAGACATGCCAGATCATCAACACAGATACCATCATCACACGTGAGGACACTACCCACCAGGTACATGGTACATACTCATGTGACTCGGCCAACGTTGTCTACCTCATACGTTGCAGGAAAGAATGCCCCTCAGCATGGTACATCAGCGAGACCATGCAGACACTGAGACAACGTATGAACGGACACCGCGCAACAATCGCCAGGCAGGATTGTTACCTCCCAGTCGGGGAACACTTCAGCAGTCAAGGACATTCAGCCTCGGATCTGCGGGTTAGCGTTCTCCAAGGCGGCCTTCGAGACACACGACAACTCAAAATCATCGAGCAGAAACTGATAGCCAAGTTCCGCACCCATGAGGACGGCCTCAACCGGGATCTCGGTTTCATGTCACGCTACAGGACTTGACTCGACGTCGTTATCTGGTTCACAGATGTGATTTCCAGTTTAAAAAAAAAATAAAAAGCTTAACTGCAGACTGCAGCATTTGACACGTTGGACCCCCTGTGGCCCCACCTCATTGTCTTAGCTGTATTCTGCTGTGTCTTTGATGTAATGCCTCCCTGACGGATTGTATCTCTGCAGACACATTGTTCTCTGTCTATATATGCTTTGTAACCGATTTGTATTCCCTCACTGTACCTGACGAAGGAGCAGAGCTCCGAAAGCTCGTAATTTCAAATAAAACTGTTGGACTATAACCTGGTGTTGTGCGACTTCTCATTTTTGTCCACCCCAGTCCAACACCGGCATCTCCGCATCATGCCCTCTGAAATGGCCCAGCAAGACACTCAATATTACCAAACCGCTATGAAAGAAGTATCACGGTTCAAGAAGGTGGCTCAGCACCACCTTCTTGAGGGCAATTAGGGATGGGCAATAAATGCAGGCCTTGCCAGCAATGCCCACATCCTGTGAACAAATAAAAAAAAATGTCTACAGTTTTCTTCCTCACCATCAACCACACGGCCAATTTTTGTATCATCTGCAAACTTCTTAATCATGCCCCCTACACTTTAATCTAAATCATTGATATATACCGCAAAAAGCAAGGGACCCAGTACTGAGCCCTGTGGAACCCCACTGGAAACAGCCTTCCAGTCACAAAAACACCCTTTGCTTCCTGCCACTGATCCAATTTGCCATTTTCCCTTGGATCCCATGGGCTTTTACTTTGCTGACCAGTCTGCCATGTGGGACCTTGTCAAAATTATCTAGATGAAGAGACAATAAGAAGGATGTTGAGGCAATGGAGAGGGTACAGCACAGATTCACTAGGATGCTGTCTGGTGTGAGGAAATACAGATATGAAAAAACACGTGAAAAATTGGAGGTGTTTTCATTAGAACAGAGGAGATTACTCTGTGATTTGATAGAGGTGTTTAAAATTATGAAGGGTAGATAGAAACAGACTGTTTCTAGTGGTTGAGGGGTCTAGAGCAAGGGGATATAGATATAAGATTAAATTTAAGAGATTTAGGACAGAGATCAGGAGAAACTGTTTTACACAGAGGGTTGTGAGGCTGTGGAATTCACGACCTGAGTTAGTGATTGAAGCGGAGACCATGTCAACATTTAAGAGTAGGTTAGAGAGGAGGTTGAAGGAAAGGGAACAAAGGGATATGGGAACAGGGTGGGAACATGGACTGGTTGGGCTGAACGGCCTGTTTCCATGTTGTAATTTCTATGTAATTATTTGTAATATACCCCCACTAGTGTACAATATTACATATACCCCAACAGGTTTTTAACATTTGTTTTTGGGATGTGGGCGTCGCTGGCAAGGCCAGCATTTATTGCCCATCCCTAATTGCCCTCGAGAAGGTGGTGGTGAGCCGCCTTCTTGAACCGCTGCAGTCCGTGTGGTGAAGGTGCTCCCACAGTGCTGTTAGGGAGGGAGTTCCAGGATTTTGACCCAGTGATGATGAAGGAACGACATTATGGGGGAAAAATTGAGTTGCATCCCTCTTCGGGCGCTAACGGAAGGCGCAAAGCAACCGAATTTCCCCCCTATATGTCCAGGTCAGGATGGTGTGTGACTAGGAGGGGAACTTGCAGGTGGTGGTGTTCCCAATATCTTGTTGCTCCAGTCCTCCTTGGTAGAGGTTGTGGACCTGGGAGTCGCTGCAGTGCATGCTGTAAATCGTATATACTGCAGCTCAGTGCACTGGTGGTGGTGAGGGTGGGTATTGAGTCTATATCGCTACAAGTGTCACATATACCCCTACCAAAGTACAATGCCACATTCATCAGCAGAGACCAAATACCTTGTTCCTACTAATCGAGGTTGTAAAATAGTCTCAATTCATTAACTGACTTTTAAATGATGTTGCTTCCTTTCTTTCTGTCCTTCGTTTCCTGAAAGAGCTGACCTTTGCTGGAATACAGTGCCACGGCAGCCGAGCAACCCTCCAGCTCCTTGCCCTAAGTGGCCATTATTCATGTTTGTGCCTGGACAGTGAGGCCGAGAAATTCGTCTTGGGCAGAGGCACAAAACGGGCGGTATCGGAACGGCCGCCCGCTTTACGCAGCGTCTGATATTCCGTTCCATTGCAGTCAATGCAGTAAATATCAGGCGCAACGTAGAACAAGGCGGCCGATCCGATAGCGCCCGTTTTGCGCCACCACCCGTGACGAATTTCCAGGCCCGAGTGTTGGCGGGCTATTTAACCATGGGGGACATCACAACCCTCCCCTTCACCCAGTGTCCACACACTTTCCCGCAGGAGTCACTGAATAGCAATCAAAAGCAGGAACCCTGGTTGATTTTTCCCCCTCCCTCCCTAGTCCAGGGGTGTTGGGGCCAATTGCAGCACGAACCAGCGATCAAAACAGTTGAGCATTTCAGCCTGGACATTTATTTGACGGGAAAGGCCAGAAGAAGACAGAGGATCTGCCTATTTGAGTTTTAGTGGTAAAGGTCAGTCATTAGATCAGGAACAAAAGGGGGTCATTAAGTGGTTGTTCTGGAGATTAAGGAATTTACATGCAACAGAAGATCAAAGGACAGCTCTCTCAGCAGGGGCTTAGTCACAACAAATGTGATCCTTCCGAATTCCTCTCGCAGATCTGGTCCCTTCTGTTTACGTAATTGTTTGTGTCAAGTTACATGGTTAGAATCAAAAACCAGAGCCATTCTTAAAAAGCGTCCAAGTACTTCAAAAGGCAAAAGCGTTTTCTCTCACTCTTTAGGTAGTCTTTAAAATCTCTTCTTCTTCTTAGGCAGTCCCTCGGAACCGAGGATGACTTGCTTCCACACTAAAAATGAGTTCTCAGGTGACTGATGAGTCCAATGCAGGACCTACAGTCTCTGTCACAGGTGGGGCAGACGGTGGTTGAAGGGGCGGGTGGGTGGGGTGCTTGGGTTGACGTGCGCTCCTTGCGCTGCCTGCGCTTGGCTTCCGCTTGCTCCCGGCGAAGAGACTCGAGGTGTTCGGCGCCTTCCCGGATGCTTCTCCTCCACTTTGTGCGGTCTTGGGCCAGGGATCCCCAGGTGTCGGTGGAGATGTTGCACTTTTTCAAGGAGGCTTTGAGGGTGTCCTTGAAGCGTTTCCTCTGCCCACCTGGGGCTCCCTTGCCGTGTCGGAGCTCCGAGTAGAGCACTTGTTTTGGGAGTCTCGTATCGGGCATGCGGACGATGTGGCCCGTCCATCGGAGCTGATCGAGCGTGGTCAAAGCTTCGATGCTGGGGATGTTGGCCTGAGCGAGAACACTGACGTTGGTGCGCCTATCCTGCCAATGGATTTGCAGGATCTTGCGGAGGCAGCGTTGGCGGTACCTCTCCAGTGCTTTGAGGTGCCTGCTGTACATGGTCCATGCCTTTCTTAAAAATCTACGCCTTTAAACACAGATTTTGAGCCGGAGACGGGAACAGGGCATGCGAGGGTGGTAGCGGGTGACAAAACCACAGCATCGTGCGACGAGGAAGCCCGGCGTCTGCTTTTTCATTATGTCAAAGGTGTGGAAGTCGATTCAATGTTTTCAAGATGACAAGTTGGAGAATTGCAAAGCAATGGAGTGAAGGTTGCAGGACTGTTAGTGCAAAGGGAGGGGGTTGGGGTCTGGTCACATAACAATGGTAGAAGAAACAGATTTCTAAATGAAGCACTGAGCTATGAGAGCATGCCTTGCATTCCGGGCCGCAAGGTGAACCGCACGCCGTGCATCATGTCCTCCATCTTACTCGTCACCATCCTCTTCCTCAGCAGATGAGGAGTTCTGCAGGCCTGCTTTCTTCTGCGCCTCCAGTCCTCGCTGCTGAGCGATGTTAGGCAGGACGCAGCACGCCACTATGATTCTGAATTCTCTGGCTGCCGAGTATTGCAGGAGCCTCCAGACCTGTCAAGGCAAAGCAGCCCGCTAGATCAGCACCCCATCCATCATCTTAAACATTCACTTCCTCCACCACTGAGTCTACTATGCAGCTGTGGCTCAGTGGTTAGCACCCTCGCCTCGGAGTCCAGAAGGTTGTGGGTTCAAGTCCCACTCCAGAGATTTGAGCACAAAAAATCAAGGCTGACACTCCAGTGTAGTGCTGAGGGAGTGCCGCACTGTCGGAGGTGCCGTCTTTCGGATGAGACGTTAAACCGAGGCCCCGTCTGCCCCCTCAGGTGGATGTAAAAGATCCCGTGGCACTATTTCGAAGAAGAGCAGGGGAGTTCTCCCCGGTGTCCTGGGCCAATATTTATCCCTCAATCAACATAACAAAAACCGATTATCTGGTCATTATCACATTGCTGTTTGTGGGAGCTTGCTGTGCGCAAATTGGATGCCACGTTTCCCACATTACAACAGTGACGCCACTTCAAAAGTACTTCATTGGCTGTAAAGCGCTTTGAGACGTCCGGTGGTCGTGAAAGGCGCTATAGAAATGCAAGACTTTCTTTACAGTGTGTACCATCTACAAGATGCACTGCAGCAACTCGCCAAGCCTTCTTTGGCAGCACCTCCCAAACCCACGACCTCTTCCACCTCGAAGGACAAGGGCAGCAGGCGCATGGGAACACCACCACCTCCAAGTTCCCCTCCAAGTCACACGCCATCCTGATTTGGAAATATATCGCCGATCCTTCACCGTCGCTGGGTGAAAATCCTGGAACTCCCTCCCTAACAGCACTGTGGGAGTACCTTCACCACACGGACTGCAGCGGTTCAAGAAGGTGGCTCACCACCACCTTCTCAAGGGCAATTAGGGATGGGCAATAAATGCTGGTCTTGCCAGCGACGCCCACATCCCATGAATGAATTTTAAAAAGACACCTGAACCTCAAATTCAGCATCCCCAATGGCCTGCTCTATGACGCACCTTGTGGTGGTGTGGCTGCTGTTGTACCCTACTTGCTGTGGATGAGTGGAGTTCGGAAGATCATCATCCATGGTAGAAGGGGGTTTCCCTTGTCCCCAAGCAGCTATCCTCTAAGACTGGTGCCAGGTCGCAATGTTTCGCTCACCACCAGCCGCCCCTCCACCCACGAACCATTCCCACCCCAAGTAAAAACTGACCCCTGAGTGTTTCAGGCTATTCAACTGTGGAGGCATCATAGCCAAGACCAATCCTGAGAAGTCGCACAACACCAGGTTATAGTCCAACAGATTTATTTAGAGTTCTACCTGAGGAAGGGGCGATAGCTCCGAAAGCTTGTAATTTTAAATAAATCTGTTGGACTATAACCTGGTGTTGTGCGACTTCTCATTTTTGTCCACCCCAGTCCAACGCCGGCATCTCCGCATCAAGACCAATCCTGTCCTCCCTTGTGTCCATGCTTTCAGGTGCTTCCAGTAGGGGGTCACTGGATGGCAGTTAGGACCGGGAGCCCTTGCTGATTATAGCCCTCTCCGGGCCAAGGGTGCTGAGGCCAATTGTGACATTTGGCTCGGCTAAGATCAGCCATCCGAGCATAGACTGGGGATTCAACCTGGGACCTTCCTTGTTTATGTGGTCCAGTTGCACACCGGATAGTGCACCTACCCACTGAGCTAACAGGGGAGCAAGGTACTTCACCAGCATCCAGGGTGGAAGAGGCAGCAAAGAAACATGACTACCAAACTGAGTGACTCAAGCATCTCTGCTCTCCTTTGTGCAGGAAGTGAAATCAAGACAAGGTCACAACTGACATTCTCTGTGACCGTGGTGCACTATCCCTCCTCCTCCTTCTCAACCTCTCTGCTGCCTTCGACATGATTGACCACACCATCCTCCTCCAACACTTCTCTACCATTGTCCAGCTGGGTGGGACTGCCCTTATTTGCTTCCATTCTTATCTATCCAGTCATAGCCAGAGACTCACCTGCAATGGCTCTCTTCTCGCTCCCGCATCGTTACCTGTGGAGTCCCCCCAGGAATCAATCCTTGCCCCCTCCTATTTCTCATCTACATGCTGCCCCTCGGTGACATCATCCGAAAACACAATGTCAGGTTCCACATGTACATTCACACCCAGCTCTTTCGTGGGCTTTTTTACAGAGGCCAGTGTCGGGAGCAACAGGAGAGAACAGTGAGTATTTAAACTCACTTTCGCAGGCTTTTTTACAGAGGCTTACCAATCTCACAGACCGGCGGCGGCGTTCCAGAGCCATGATACAATTCAAAAAGTGATGCGGGCAAGAGGAAGCAGCTGATTGGGTGAGTACGGCCAGGTGAGTATTTATACTACTCTGTAGTTTGACAGTTAAGGTTAATAGTTTATAAAGTTTAGAAGGTCTTAATTTTTGTGGTTATACTTTCTAAGGTCTCTGTTGTGTAGCGGGGAGTGCTAGTAAACAAGGGCCCTTGAGTATATCATTTAATTGTAGTGTAATTAGTGGTATTGATTTGATTTAATTTAATTTAAATTAATTAAAGGGTAAGTCATGGCAGCACAGCTCGGCCCCGTGGCATACTCCTCCTGCATTATGTGGGAAATCAGGGACACTTCCTGTGTCCCTGACGACCATGTGTGCGGGAAGTGTATCCAGCTGCAGCTACTGGCAGACCACATTGCGGCGCTGGAGCTGTGAATGGATACATACTGGAGCATTCGCAATGCTGAGGACATAGTGGATAGCACGTTTAATGAGTTGGTCACACCGCAGGTAAAGGCTGCACAGGCAGGAAGGGAATGGGTGACCACCAGGCAGAGTAGTAGGCGCAGGCAGGTAGTGCAGGGGTCCCCTGTGGCCATCCCCCTCTCAAACAGATATACCACTTTGGATATTGTTGAGGGAGATGGCTTATCGGGGGAAGGCAGCAGCAGCCAACTTCCTGGCACCATGGGTGGTTCTGCTGCACAGGACGGGAGGAAAAAGAGCGGGAGAGCTATAGTGATAGGGGATTCTATTGTAAGGGGAATAGATAGGCGTTTCTGCGGCCGCAAACGAGACTCCAGGATGGTATGTTGCCTCCCTGGTGCAAGGGTCAAGGATGTCTCGGGGCGGCTGCAGGGCATTCTAGAGGGGGAGGGTGAACAGCCAGTTGTCGTGGTGCATATAGGTACCAACGATATAAGTAAAAAACGGGATGAGGTCCTAAAAGCTGAATATAGGGAGTTAGGAGGTAAATTAAAAAATAGGACCTCAAAGGTAGTAATCTCAGGATTGCTACCAGTGCCACGTGCTAGTCAGAGTAGAAATAGAAGGATATTTCAGATGAATACGTGGCTAGAGGAATGGTGCAAGGGGGAGGGATTCAAATTCCTGGGACATTGGAACCGGTTCTGGGGGAGGTGGGACCAGTACAAACTGAACGGTTTGCACCTGGGCGGGACCAGGACCGATGTCCTAGGGGAAGTGTTTGCTGGTGCTGTTGGGGAGGGTTTAAACTAAAATGGCAGGGGGTTGGGAACCTGTGCAGGGAGCCAGAGGAAAGGGAAGCAAGGATAGAAACAAAAGACAGGAAGGAGAAAAGCAAAAGTGGAAGGCAGAGAAATCAAGGGTGTAAATCAAACAGGGCGACAGTAAATAATAATTCTAAAAGGACTAAGAGTGTTAAAAAAACAAGCCTGAAGGCTTTGGGGTAGAAATTAGGTCGCGCCCCATTTGGGGCGCAAATATCGTCCGGACGCAAATATTAGCGCCTGGCGCTAATTATCGGCACTGACAGGAAACTTCACTTTTACCGCCCCGGGAGGTGAGTGGAGCGCTAAAGCAGGCGCTGCACACCTCTCTTAAGGCGCAAAGGCCGAGCAGTGAGGCGCTAACTCGGAGCGCTGGCGAAGCTCATGTAATGTCAGTCAGCAATGGAACACACACACAATGGCACGGGCCAGTTCTTAAAGGGAATGGTTAATCTTGCTTTCCATCCACATCCTGTTCATTGCAGCCTTGAATCTCGGCCTGGAGAGACTTGCACATCAAATGTGCTGGAAAGAACAATGGAGAGTACCAGGCAAAGAGCTCAGAGTGCAGCTCCCACAGTCTCTGCTAAATCGATACAAGGAATGGCAAATCAAAATGAACCTGCAAAGTGCTGCTCAGTACCCAAAACTCCTTCACACAACATTGAATCTCTCCAGAAGTCTCTCCCTCTCTCTCTCAGAATGCGTAGTTCAAAAATGCCACCAACAATAAAAGACAGGAAGAGGCCCCCTTTAAATAGTGCCCCCCCCAGCCCCACAGCGATTGATAGCGTTCCAGTCTTCTGGTCGTTGGAAGCGCCAGGCGGTAAGGCAGGGGGCGCCACTCAATTTCCGCTACGGGGCGCCACAAGGGCGTTGCACCATGGAATGACGTCACAATCTGCGCGCGCAGGTGGTCGCAGCGGTAAGTTTTAGCGCCGCCGCACAATGTCAAGTTAAGTTCTCGAGCGGTGCAAACATCGCTGCGCCCGGGCGTTAGCGGCTTTGCGCCCCATTAGCGCCCTCTTAAGGCGCTAACGGGAGGCGCAACCAAGTGAATTTTTACCCCTTTGTGTCTTAATGTGAGGAGCATTCATAATAAAGTGGATGAATTAGCTGCGCAAATAGATGTAAACGGATATGATATAATTGGGATTACGGAGACATGGCTCCAGGGTGACCAAGGCTGGGAATTCAACATCCAGGGGTATCCAATATTCAGGAAGGACAGGCAAAAAGGAAAAGGAGGTGGGGTAGCATTGCTGGTTAAAGAGGAGATTAACACAATAGTAAGGAAGAATATTAGCTCTGATGCTGTGGAATCTGTATGGGTAGAGCTGAGAAATACCAAGGGGCAGAAAACGTTAGTGGGACTTGTATACAGACCCCCAAACAGTAATGCTGAGGTTGGGGATAGCATTAAATAGGAAATTAGAGACGCGTGCAATAAGGGCACAGCAGTTATCATGGGTGACTTTAATCTACATATAGATTGGGCTAACCAAATTAGTAACAATACTGTGGAGGAGGAATTCCTAGAGTGTATACGGGATGGTTTCCTGGACCAATATGTCAAGGAACCAATTAGAGATCAGGCCATCTTAGACTGGGTATTATGTAATGAGAAAGGATTAATTAGCAATCTTGTTGTGCGAGGCCCCTTGGGGAGGAGCGATCATAATATGATAGAATTCTTCATTAAGATGGAGAGTGAAGTAGTTGACTCAGAGACTAGGGTCCTGAATTTAAATAAAGGAAACTACGATGGTATGAGGCGCAAGTTGGCTAGGATGGATTGGGGAGCGTTACTTAAAGGGTTGATGGTGGATAGGCAATGGCAAACATTTAAAGATCGCATGGATGAACTACAGAATTTGTTCATCCTTGTTTGGCATAAAAATAAAACAAAAAAGGTGACTCAACCGTGGCTAACAAGGGAAATTAGGGATAGCATAAGATCCAAGGAGAGGACATATAAATTGGCCAGAAAAAGCAGCAAACCTGAGGATTGGGAGCAGTTTAGGATTCAGCAAAGGAGGACAAAGGGATTAATTAAGAGGGGGGAAATAGAATATGAGAGTAAGCTTTCAGGGATCATAAAAACTGACTGTAAAAGCTTCTATAGATATGTGAAGAGAAAAAGATTGGTGAAGTCAAACGTAGGTCCCTTGCAGTCAGAATCAGGGGAATTTATAATGGGTAACAAAGAAATGGCTGACCAATTAAATATATATTTTGGTTCTGTCTTCACAAAGGAGGAAACAAATAACCTCCCAGAGATGTCGGGGAACATAGGGTCTAATGAGAGGAAGGAATTGAATGAAATCAATATTTGTAGGGAAATGGTGTTAGGGAAATTGACGGGATTGAAGGCCGATAAATCCCCAGGGCCTGATAATCTACATCCTAGGGTACTTAAGGAAGTGGCCCTAGAAATAATAGATGCATTGCTGGTCATCTTCCAAAATTCTATAGACTCTGGAATAGTTTCCATGGATTGGAGGGTAGCTAATGTAACCCCACTATTTAAAAAAGGTGGTAGAGAGAAAACGGTGAATTATAGACCGGTAAGCCTGACATCGGTAGTGGGGAAAATGCTAGCGTCCATTATAAAAGATGTAATAGCAGAGCACTTGGAAAACAGTGACAGGATCGGACAAAGTCAACATGGATTTACAAAAGGTAAATCATGCTTGACTAATCTACTGGAATTTTTTGAGGATGTAACTGGTAGGATAGATAAGGGAGAACCAGTGGATGTGGTGTATTTGGACTTTCAGAAGGCTTTCGATAAGGTCCCGCATAAGAGATTAGTGTGCAAAGTTAAAGCACATGGGATTGGGGGTAAGGTACTGACTTGGATAGAGAACTGGTTGGCAGACAGGAAGCAAAGAGTTGGAATAAACGGATCTTTTTCCTAGTGGCAGGCAGTGACTAGTGGGGTACCACAGGGATCGGTGCTAGGACCCCAGCTACTCACAATATATATTAATGATCTAGATGAGGGAACTAGATGTAATGGGTGGGCACGTGTGCTGTGAGGAGGATGCAGAGAAACTCCAGTATGATTTGGACATGTTGGGTGATTGGGCAGATGCATGGCAGATGCAGTATAATGTGGATAAATGCGAGGTTATCCACTTTGGTGGCAAAAACAGGAAGACAGATTATTATCTGAACGGCAATAGATTGGGAAAAGGGGAAGTGCAACGAGACCTGGGTATCCTTGTGCACCAGTCGCTGAAGGTAAGCATGCAGGTGCAGCAGGCGGTTAAGAAGGCAAATGGTATGTTGGCCTTCATAGCGAGAGGATTCGAGTACAGGAGCAAGGATGTCTTGCTGCAGTTGTACAGGGCCTTGGTGAGACCACACCTTGAGTATTGTGTGCAGTTTTGGTCGCCTTATCTGAGGAAGGATGTTCTTGCCATGGAGGGAGTACAGCGAAGATTCACCAGACTGATACCTGGGATGGCAGGAATGACGTATGAAGAGAGATTGGGTCGATTAGGCCTTATATTCGCTGGAGTTTAGAAGAATGAGAGGGGATCTCATTGAAACTTATAAAATTCTAACAGGACTGGACAGACTAGATGCAGGAAGGATGTTCCCGATGGCGGGGGAGTCCAGAACCAGAGGTCACAGTCTAAGGATAAGGGGTAAGCCATTTAGGACTGAGATGAGGAGGAATTTCTTCACCCAGAGAGTGGTGAACCTGTGGAATTCTCTACCACAGAAGGCAGTTGAGGCCAATTCATTAAATATATTCAAGAAGGAGTTAGATATATTTCTTAAGGCTAAAGGGATCAAGGGATATGGGGAGAAAGCAGGGACAGGGTACTGAATTTGGATGATCAGCCATGATCTCATCGAATGGCGGAGCAGGCTCGAGGGGACGAATGGCCTACTCCTGCACCTATCTTCTATGTTTCTATGTTACCTCACCACCACCTCTCTTGACCCCTCCACTGCCTCAGTGTTTTCTGACTGCTTGTCCGACATCCACATTTGGATGTCAGAATTTCCTCTAGTTAAACGTGGGGAAGACCAAAGCCATCGTCTTTGGCCCCTGCCACAAACTCCGTACCCTTGCCATCCATTCCACCTCCCCAGTTACTGTCTCAGGTTGAAGCCGACTGCTCACAACCTCGGGGTCCTATTCGACCCTGAGCTGAGCTTCTAGCCCTATATCCTCTCCATCACCAAGAAGCCCTACATACAGCGCTGTAACATGGTCCATCTCCAACCCTGCCTCAGCTCGCGTGCTGCTGAAACCCTCATCCATGCCTTTGACACCTCCAGACTTGACTATTCCAAGGCTCTCCTGCTCAGTCTCCCATCCTCCACCTTACATAACCTTTAGCTCATCCAAAACCCTGCTGTTCATATCCTATCCTGTCCCACTCACCCATCACAACAACAACAACTTGTATTTATATAGCGCCTTTAAGGTAGTAAAATGTCCCAAGGTGCTTCACAGGAGCGATTATCAAACAAAATTTGACACCGAGCCACATAAGGAGATATTAGGACAGGTGACCAAAAGCTTGGTCAAAGAGGTAGGTTTTAAGGAGTGTCTTAAAGGAGGAGAGAGAGGTAGAGAGGCGGAGAGGTTTAGGGAGGGAATTCCAGAGTTTAGGGCCTTGGCAGCTGAAGGCACGGCCACCAATGGTGGAGCGATTAAAATCGGGGATGCGCAAGAGTCCAGAATTGAATCATCCTTTCCTTGCTGATCGACATTGGCTGGTGCCTACCATTGATAGGGAAAAAATGACTGAGAAAGGCCTCTATGCCAGCAATGGCATCAGTGCCACCTCAGTTATATATGGTAGCATTTCCTTTGGCAGCAGCACTGTGGTGTGAATGCAGTATATGAGAGTCTACCCAGGACCCACAGCCATTTTGGTTTGTAGTCTTAACCTTGATACCTGTTCCTTATAGTAATAGGATACTCCGTCCTACTGTATCCAGCTCGAGCCTCTGTAAATGGGAGTAAACGTAAAGTGTCAGATTAAGCTGATTAAAGCTTGCATGAATCCTTTGACAGCCCCATTAATAAAAGTACTTGAGGCCCGGATTTGAGCCCTGCGTCCCTATTTGTGCCACCTTATTCTAGTTAACATTAATATCGCTACTCCATTCGGTAGCTATTAGGCAGCTGAATATATCTGTCAATTATGTAGACCCTAACTTTCTGACAGGAGCTTAACCCTCCCTCGTCTGACTTTGTTCCTCCCTGCAGAAGCACTCACCAGGGTTAATGAGTTAGAAAATCAAGAAAAAGAAAGCTTTTAGAAGTCATCTGTTTCCTCCATCAGGCGGACAGCCACATTAAACTTTTCTCTGGCTCTCCACTGCACTGTCTCGGATGAGGGTCTTTCGAGTATAATGAGGTTCATAAGGTTTCCACGGTGAACTTAGGCTTTGACCCTTGAATGGGGAGACGGTCATTACCATTCCTGCAGTTAAAGGCTCTCTTCGTTCTAATTGCTGCAGCTAAATAATAACTTGCTTCTGACGTGTCGTCAATGAATGGTTCCTTCTTTTCATTGCAAAATGTGTTAACTTCACTCGCTCGGTAGCACTTTAGCCTCCGAGTCAGAAGGTTGTGGGTTGTGGCCCTGCTTCAGAACTTAAACGCAAGGGAATATTTTCCTCTGAGGTTCTATCAGTTGGATGGGGACCTGTCCTGCTGGATCCCTCCTGGCCTGTGCTGATCTTCTGGTGTCACCTCTGCTAAAAATGCCTGCCCAAAAAAGAGTGGGTGTGCCCAAATGAGGTGATAATTGTTATGTCCAAGAAACACTCGAGTTGGTGTGGTAATGTACTGGCTGCTTTTATTTCAGGTTCTCTGGTATAACTTTCTGTATAAGGGAGGGTGTGGAGTGTAATTGCTGCAGCTTACGCCCATCAGGGGGCCCTCTAGTGCTCAATGAACAATACTTTTTTATTCGTTTTTATGGGATGTGGGTGTCGCTGGCAAGGCCAGCATTTATTGCCCATCCCTAATTGCCCTTGAGAAGGTGGTGGTGAGCCGCCTTCTTGAAACGCTGCAGTCCGTGTGGTGAAGGTACTCCCACAGTGCTGTTAGGGAGGGAGTTCCAGGATTTTGACCCAGTGACGATGAAGGATCGGCGATATACTGCCAAGTCAGGATGGCGTGTGACTTGGAGGGGAACTTGGAGGCGGTGGTGTTCCCATGCGCCTGCTGCCCTTGTCCTTCTAGGTGGAAGAGGTCGCGGGTTTGGGAGGTGCTGCCGAAGAAGCCTTGGCGAGTTGCTGCAGTGCATCTTGTAGATGGTACACACTGCAGCCACGGTACGCCAGTGGTGGAGGGAGTGAATGTTTAAGGTGGTGGATGGGGTGCCAATCAAGCGAGCTGCTTTGTCCTGGATGGTGTCGAGCTTCTTGAATGTTGTTGGAGCTGCATTCATCCAGGCAAGTGCAGAGTATTCCATCACACTCCTTACTTGTGCCTTGTAGATGGTAGAAAGGCTTTGGGGAGTCAGGAGGTGAGACACTCGCCGCAGAATACCTAGCCTCTGACCTGCTCTTGTTGCCACAGTATTTATGTGGCTGGTCCAGTTAAGATTCTGGTCAATAGTGACCCCCCAGGATGTTGATGGTGGGGGATTCGGCGATGGTAATGCCATTGAATGTCAAGGGACGGTATTTAGACGCTCTCTTGTTGGAGATAGTCATTGCCTGGCACTTCTGTGGTGCGAATGTTACCTGCCACTTATCAGCCCAAGCCTGAACGTCGTCCAGGTCTTGTTGCATGCAGGCATGGACTGCTTCATTATCTGAGGAGTTGTGAATGGCACTGAACATTGTGCAGTCATCAGCGAACATCCCCATTTCTGACCTTATGATGGAGGGAAGGTCATTGATGAAGCAGCTGAAGATGGTTGGGCCTAGGACACAGCCCTGAGGAACTCCTGCAGCAATGTCCCGGGGCTGTGATGATTGACCTTCAATCACCACAACCATCTTCCTTTGTGCTAGGTATGACTCCAGCCAGTGGAGCGTTTTCCCCCCGATTCCCATTGACTTCAGTTTTATTCGGGCTCCTTGATGCTACACTCGGTCAAATGCTGCCTTGATGTCAAGGGCAGTCAATCTCACCTCACCTCTGGAATTCAGCTCCTTTGTCCATGTTTGGACCAAGGCTGTAATGAGGTCGGGAGCTGAGTGGTGCTGACGGAACCCAAACTGGGCATCAGTGAGCAGGCTATTGGTGAGTAAGTGCCACTTGATAGCACTGTCGATGACATCTTCCATCACTTTGCTGATGATTGAGAGTCGACTGATGGGGCGGTAATTGGCCGGATTGGATTTGTCCTGCTTTTTGTGGACAGGACATACCTGGGCAGTTTTCCACATTGTCGGATAGGTGCCAGTGTTGTAGCTGTACTGGAACAGCTTGGCTAGAGACGCGGCTAGTTCTGGAGCACAAGTCTTCAGCACGACAGCCGGGATGTTGTCAGGGCCAATAGCCTTTGCTGTATCAAGTACCATACATATCAGTAATGACGTCATAGGTCATAGTTTCTGTCATTCTGTCAAGTGTCAGCTGTGGCACTCTCGCCTCTGAGTCAGAAGGTTGTGGGTTCGAGTCCCACTCCAGAGACTTGAGCACAAAAATCCAGGCTGACACTCCAGTGCAATACTGAGGGAGCGCTGCACTGTCGGAGGTGCCGTCTTTTGGATGAGACGTTAAACCAAGGCCCCACCTGCTCTCTCAGGTGGATGTAAAAGATCCCATGGTACTATTTCGAAGAAGAGCAGGGGGAGTTCTCCCCGACGTCCTGGCCAATATTTATCCCTGAATCAACATCACTAAAAAACAGATTATCTGGTCATTATCAAATCGTGTGTTTGTGGGAGCTTGCTGTGCGCAAATTGGCTGCCGCGTTTCCCACATTACAACAGCGACTACACTTCAAAAGTACATCATTGGCTGTAAAGCGCTTTGGGACATCCTGAGGTCGTGAAAGGCGCTATATAAATGCAAGTCTTTCTTTCTTATTACTGCTAAAGCAACACTTGACATGAGGAATGCCTGTCGAGAAGAGGCACACAGTGTTGCTAAGGATTGGCCTTTAAAAAAAATGAAATGGCCCACCCCACGGAGAGGAGGCCATCAATTTGTTCTCCCCAGCTGCACTTTGCATTGGATGCTTGGAGAGGCCAGATGCTCTTTCAAGGCCTGGGTGCATTGCCAGAAGAAGTTCAATGACCTTACCTGCACAGCAAAGGTGAGAATGATGTGCTGCTATCTCTTTTTCTCAAGATGTTGTCTTTCCCCCCCACCCAGCACTCCAAATCCTTCCCTCCCCTACTCCAATCACAATGGGACACAGCTTCAACCCTCCTTCTCATTCCAATCACACGCTGACCAGCTGCTGCTGCCCACAGGACAGGCGCTAACATTCTGCTTTTACCTGGTAACGAAGTATTTCACTCCTCTGCTGACTGCTTTCACTTTGCACACTGGAGCCACTTTCTTGCACATGACCACCTCCCCCCCCCCCCCCTCCTGCTCAAAACTTGTTTCTCCCTCTCAGTGTGCTCACTATATGAAGCTGCCTCACACATCTGCACAACCTTTCCAAGAACCACACACTAACTCACTCACTCCCATTCTTCTTGCAGGACAAGCTTTTGCTTTATTCATTCTCGGGATGTGGGTGTCGCTGGCAAGGCCCAGCATTTATTGCCCATCCTAGTTGCCCTTGAGAAGGTGGTGGTGAGCCGCCTTCTTGAACAGCTGCAGTCCGTGTGGTGAAGGTGCTCCCACGGTGCTGTTAGGGAGGGAGTTCCAGGATTTTGACCCAACAACGATGAAGGATCGGCCGATATACTTCCAAGTCAGGATGGTGTGTGACTTGGAGGGGAACTTGGAGGCGGTGGTGTTCCCATGCACCTGCTGCCCTTGTCCTTCTAGGTGGAAGAGGCCGCGGGTTTGGGAAGTCATAGAATCATAGAAAGTTACAGCACGGAAGGAGGCCATTTCGGCCCATCGTGTCCGTGCCGGCCAACAAAGAGCTATCCAGCCTAATCCCACTTCCCAGCTCTTGGTCCGTAGCCCTGCAGGTTAGAGCATCCCAAGTGCACATCCAAGTACTTTTTAAATGTGGTTAGGGTTCCTGCCTCTACCACCCTTTCAGGCAGTGAGTTCCAGACCCCCACAACCCTCTGGGTGAAGAAATTTCCCCTCAAATCCCCTCTAAACCTTCCCCCAATTACTTTAAATCTGTGCCTCCTGGTTTTTGACCCCTCTGCTAAGGGAAATAGGTCCTTTCTATCCACTTTATCTATGCCCCTCATAATTTTATACACCTCAATAAGGTCTCCCCTCAGCCTCCTCTGTTCCAAGGAAAACAGACCCAGCCTATCTAGTCTTTCCTCATAGCTAAGATTCTCTACTCCCGGCAACATCCTTGTAAATCTCCTCTGTACCCTCTCTAGTGCAATCACATCTTTCCTCTAGCTGAGGCCTAACTAGTGTTTTATACAGTTGAAGCATAACCCCACCTGCTCTTGTATTCTATGCCACGGCTAATAAAGGCAAGCATTCCGTATGCCTTCTTAACCGCCTTATCTACCAAAATTGGCTTAGTGGCAGGAGGCAGAGGGTGATGGTCGAAGGTTGTTTTTGTGACTGGAAGCCTGTGTCCAGTGGAGTACCGCAGGGATCGGTGCTGGGTCCCTTGCTGTTTGTAGTGTACATTAATGATTTAGATATGAATGTAGGAGGTATGATCAGTAAGTTCGCAGATGACACGAAAATTGGTGGAGTGGTAAATAGCGAGGAGGGAAGCCTCAGGCTACAGAACGATATAGACGGGTTGGTCAGATGGGCAGAACAGTGGCAAATGGAATTTAACCCTGAAAAATGTGAGGTGATGCATTTTGGGAGGACTAACAAGGCAAGGGAATACACAATGAATGGTAGGACCCTCGGAAGGACAGAGGATCAGAGGGACCTTGGTGTGCATGTACATAGATCCCTGAAGGCAGCAGGACAGGTAGATAAGGTGGTTAAAAAGGCATATGAGATACTTGCCTTCATTAGCCGAGGCATAGAATATAAGAGCAGGGAGGTTATGATGGAGCTGTACAAAACGCTAATTAGGCCACAGCTGGAATACTGTGTGCAGTTCTGGTCGTCACACTATAGGAAGGATGTGATTGCATTGGAGAGGGTGCGGAGGAGATTCACCAGGATGTTACCTGGGCTGGAGCGTTTCAGCTATGAGGAGAGACTGGACAGGCTGGGGTTATTTTCCTTCGAGCAGAGAAGGCTGAGGGGGGACCTGATTGAGGTGTACAAAATTATGAGGGGCATAGATAGGGTAGATAGAAAGGAACTTTTCCCCTTAGTAGAGGGGTCAATAACCAGGGGGCATAGTTTCAAGGTAAGGGGCAGGAGGTTTAGAGGGGATTTGAGGAAAAACTTTTTCACCCAGAGGGTGGTTGGAATCTGGAACTCACTGCCTGAAAGGGTGGTAGAGGCAGGAACCCTCACAACATTCAAGAAGCATTTAGATGAGCACTTGAAACGCCATAGCATACAAGGCTACGGCACAGACACGATGGGCCGAAGGGCCTCTTTCTGTGCTGTATAACTCTATGGGGTAAAAATTCAGTTGGTTGCGCCTCCCGTTAGCGCCTTAAGAGGGCGCTAATGGGGCGCAAAGCCGCTAACGCCCGGGCGCAGCGATGTTTGCGCCGCTCGGGAACTTAACTAGAGATTGTGCTGCTGCGCTAAAACTTACCGCTGCGACCACCTGCGCGCGCAGATTGTGACGTCATTCCATGGTGCAACGCCCTTGTGGCGCCCCGGAGCGGAAATTGAGTGGCGCCCCCTGCCTTACCGCCTGGCGCATCCAACGACCGGAAGACTGGAACGCTATCAATCGCTGTGGGGCTGGGGGGGGCGCTATTTAAAGGGGGCCTCTTCCTGTCTTTTTCTGTGGTCGACATTTTTGCACCACTCGTTCTGAGAGAGAGAGAGAGATTCGGAGAGAGAGAAAGAGAGACTTCTGCATTGACTCAACGCTTTGTGAGGTAGTTTTGCCTATTGATCCTAACTTCGCTAGTACTTTAGTTGCTGTCCTTCATTACTTTGCTTGCAAAGAGAATATGGGGGCTGCACTGATTGGGGGCGTCGTCCTGCTCCAGCTGAATCGGAGGATACAGAGACGCAGAGAGAGAGTGGCAATGATGGCCAGACGGAGGAGGGCCAACAGGCGTATGTACAGGAGAGCTTACCCTCCCAGGGTATATCGTGAACAGCTCTCCTACATTCATATGTCTGAGGAGCTGTGTTTGCGAAGGCTGCGATTCAGCAAGGAGGTGGTCACTGAGCTCTGCCACCTGCTGCAGCCAGATCTGCAGCCTCAACTGAGGTCCAGGACGTCTCTGTCGGTGGCAGTGAAGGTCACAGTGGCTCTCAACTTTTACGCTACTGGCTCATTTCAAGCTGCTGCTGGGGACCTCGCCAATATCTCCCAGTTCGCGGTGCATTGCTGCATCCGGCAGGTCACAAATGCCCTCTTTAAAAGGAGACGAGAGTTCATCTCTTTCCCCATGACCCCAGACAAGCAGCGTGACCGCGCTCTGGGCTTTGCGAGGGTAGCGGGCTTCCCCATGGTGCAGGGCGCCATTGACTGCACGCATGTGGCTTTGCGTGCTCCGCATGAGAATGCCGAGGAATTCCGGAACAGAAAGGGGTTCCATTCCTTGAATGTTCAGTTGGTCTGTGACCACAGACAGCTGATACTCGCTGTCAATGCCCACTATCCTGGCAGCTGCCACGATGCTTTTATCCTGCGCCAGACTACTGTGGCAGAACTTTTCGAGGCACCGCATCAGCCAGTTGGTTGGCTTCTCGGGGACAAGGGGTATGCATTGAGCCCCTGGCTGATGACACCGCTCCGTACGCCCAACACCCCTGCTGAGCTGTGGTACAATGAGAGCCATCAAGCTACCAGGAACATAATTGAGCGCACAATCGGCGTGCTGAAGCAACGGTTCCGCTGTCTCGACCATTCTGGAGGAGCCCTGCAGTACTCGCCTGAGCGAGTATCCAACTTCGTAGTCGTGTGCTGCATGTTGCATAACATGGCAATCCTCAGGACCCAGCCAATGCCACCAGGCCTTGGAGCACCACCAGAGGAGGAGGAGGAAGAGGAGGAAGAGGACGAGGAGGATGATCATCAGCAGCACCAAGGCGGGAGGGCGGCCCACAATGGTGAAACTGCAAGGGCCGTCCGTCAACGGCTAATAGCAAGCCGCTTCTAGGGCCCCTGCTGTGGAAATGGCTTCTGCCATTGCTAACAACATTAATGAACCCAGCACGCAACCCCTAAGCTGGCCAAGGCACCAATAATTCCAACCACCAACCATGTATATTTTGAATACAGAAACTTATTTATTTTACAAACTCTGTGTGTGTCAATTCCTCATGACAAACTCATAGAAATAAACACAAAAAAACAGTCAATAACATAACTGGTTCTCACAACCTGGAGATAATGTCCAAAACACTAAACAAAAGTTGGACCATGAACCTCGACCTTTAATAAAAAAATGACCAGCATTTTGTCACACCTCCTACTTTTTGCCCTTCGAGGGTGATCTCCTTCCCTTGCGCACTTCCCCCCTTCTAACCCTACTGCTCCTCCGTAATGGGACCTCAGTGGCTGCAGCAAGGCTGGTGGAAGGCTGCTGCTCGTCAGACCCTGACACTGCAGATGCCCCTGAAGGACGGCCTCGACCAGTTCTGGGCCTGGAGGGCCCGGCTGCAGACTGCACCAACTCTGCATGGGCGGCAGCAGTCTGTCCTACAGGCGGTGGCAAGTGCAGTGGAGAAGTGACAGTGTTGGCAGCAGGAATGCTGTCATCGTGAGAGAGGACAGCAACTCCCTGCTCGCCCGACACACTGGCACTCCCACGGGGCAGCACTTCAGCATCCGGAGCAATCTGCTGGAGAACAGATTGCTGGCCTGCTGCGGCGCGGTGACAGCCCCGGGGACATGTGCACGAACCATCGAGGTTGGCAGCAGTCTGTGCTCGCGTGGCCTCAATCTGAGTCTGCATGAGAGCAGTCAGAGATGGGATCACGGCAGCCAGTGACTGAATTGCAGCACTAAGCGTTAATGTGGCATCCGCCTGTGCTACAGCGAAGTGCTCCACACTCCTTGCCAGTGACTCAATGCATTCGGGCACCCTTCCCACTGCACCCATGAGCTCAGTGTGCATGCCCACCGCCTGGGTGTTCATTTCTGCGATCAGCCGCTCCTCCTCTGCGTCCATTGCAGTAGGAGTGTCTGGCATACTCTCCCTCTGGGGAGAAGGCCCCCGTTCTTCCCTACCCCCATGGCGTTGCTGCAGCCCGCTGGGTCCTGGAGCTTCACCCTCATCAGACCCTTCCCCCCTGCTCCCCTCCAGGGAAGGCGTGTTCCCAGTGTCGGCATGGGCTTCCTCGGGAGAGGGTGGCACTGATGCTCCGGCTTCCTCTTCCTCCTCGGCTGCAGCATCACTCCCAGTGGCAGCTTCAGGGCCCGTCTCCTCAGCTGGTGAATCACCATCTGAAAGCAGGGAGGTACAAGAGTGGCTTTAGCGTGAGGACAGGGTGGCAGTAAGGGAGGAATAAGTGCAGCGAGTTAGCAAGTTGGATTGAAAGTGTCAAAGGCTGGTGTTGTGAGGGACAAGTGGAAGGACAGAGGACAAAAAGGTGATGACCTTACCATTGCTGTCCAGAACGGGGTCGGCGTCTCCAGTGGCGACGGGACCGATCACCCGGCTTGCCACAATCCTGTGGACGCGCTCCTCAAGATCGCTGAGGGGTTGCAGCTGAGGCCGCCCTCCACCTGTCCGTTGCTGCTGTCTCCGATTATGCGCCAGCTTGGCCTGTAAGAAAAAGGACAGCATCTGAGTAAATATACAGCCATGGTCTTGCCTGATGTGCCTCCCATAGGTGAATAGCCCTTACTGTATGCAGCCATGGTCTTGCCTGACGTGCCTCCCATAGGTGAATAGCCCTTACTGTATGCAGCCATGGTCTTGCCTGATGTGCCTCCCATAGGTGAATAGCCCTTACTGTATGCAGCCATGGTCTTGCCTGATGTGCCTCCCATAGGTGAATAGCCCTTACTGTATGCAAAGTGTGGAATGTGTGTGTGTGTTTCATGAAAGGGCCATAGGTGTTGGATGAGTGTTGTGCATTGGGGTTTTAAGACCCTCTGGCCATAGAGTGAGGTTGAGATGGAGGGATGGAGAGGTATTGAGAAAAAGACACTCACCCTGACGACCCGAGTGAGGTTGTTGAACTTTTTGCGGCATTCAGTATGGGTCCTGGGCACCATGCTCCTGGAGGAGACGCTCTGAGCCACCTCCCTCCACACTCTTCTGAACTCGCGTGGCAAAGGCCTCCTGCCACTCTCAGGGAAGAGCATACATCTTCTGCGCTCCACCGCGCCAACCAGAGCATTCAAGGCCCGCTCGGTGAAGCGATGAGCTCGTTCTCTCACCCTCTCCATCCTTGGCAGCAAAATGAATTCACAGGTCTCTCCAGGCCGAGATTCAAGGCTGCAATGAGCAGGGTGTGGCTGGGGAGCAAGTTGGCCCCCCCCGCTTTAAGAAGTGGCCGGCGCCAGTGTGTCTGTGTTCCCTCGCTAACTGGCAGCAGCTGCGCTGCGCTCGCGCGCTGAGTTAGCGCCTCACTGCTCGGCCTTTGCACCTTAAGACAGGTGTGCAGCGCCTGATTTAGCGCTCCACTCACCTCCCGGGGCGGTAAAAGTGAAGTTTCCAGTCAGTGCCGATAATTAGCGCCAGGCGCTAATATTTGCGTCCGGACGATATTTGCGCCCCAAATGGGGCGCGACCTAATTTTTCCCCCTATGACTCTACTTGGCCTGCTACCTTCAGGGATCTGTGGACATGCACTCCAAGGTCCCTTTGTTCCTCTACACTACTCAATGTCCTACCATTTAATGTGTATTCCCTTTCCTTGTAAGCCCTCCCCAAATGCATTACCTCACACTTCTCTGGATTGAATTCCATTTGCCACTGTTCCGCCCACCTGACCAATTTATTGGTCTGCAGCTTCCTTCTTCAGTATCAACCACACAGCCGATTTTAGTATCATCTGCAAACTTCTTAATCATACCCCCTAGATTCAAGTCAAGATCGTTGATATATACCACAAGAAGCAAGGGACCTAGTACTGAGCCCTCCCCAAATGCATTACCTCACACGTCTCCGGATTGAATTCCATTTGCCACTGTCGAAGTGCTGTCGAAGAAGCCTTGGCGATTTACTGCAGTGCCTCTTGTAGATGGTACACACTGGCTCATAACATCTGGGAGAGGGCCTGAATTGTGGAATGGCCAGCCACCAGACAAGCCCTCGCTCTGATGGAGGAAGAAGCAGTGGAGATTATTAGGGCAGGCAGCACGAGAAGCATTTGGAGATGGCGAGGGTGAAAGGCAATTGCAGCAGGGTGTCTAGCTATTTCTCTTATCTTTCCTCTTTACTCAATGACTTTAGGCAGTGTGGCAAGCTGAATTGCGTCACCACTCATCTGCTATTGCTTAACCTTCCCATTGCACGTGATTCCTTGTCCCTCTCCCCTTTTTTCAGAGCCATCCCATGACTTGGGCCCTGCAGCACAAGAGATGGAGGAGGACCACCTTCGGGAAGATGCCATGTCACCCGCTCCATCCTTTCCAAACGCCTGGTCCTCGCTCTGCTGAAGAGGACAGAGATGCAGGTTTTATCGGCCCAGTGTTCAACAAAAGAGACTGTTCATGTGCACCAGTAATTATTCAAGGCATTGGATAGGCTGCCTAAGAGCTGCCACAGCATGTCTGACTGTATGGAGGAGTCTGCTTCCAGCTTGTGTGTCATTCGGGTGCAAGGCATCAACACTCTGCAATCTACCATGTGAAGTGTAACACATTGTCCCCTCCATGTCTGCTGCACCTAGCCCCTCTGTCCAGGAATCTTTGTCACCAGCACTAGCATCTCTGATTAAAGCTTAAGCACGAAAACAGGCAGACAGGATCTAACTTTAACAAAAAGACACCTGGAAACCATTTACTAGAATGGTACCGGGGATGAGGGACTTCAGTTACGTGAATAGACTGGAGAAGCTGGGTCAGCAACCGAAGAAAAAAGAGTCAAACTGGACCCCTCCGGAGGGTCGCTGCCCCAAGCTTGACATGTATGCTCAAGCTGTCAGGAGATGCATCAACGCCAGATTCATCAGCCGCACTCACAAGACAGTCCAGAATGTCACCCGAGCACAACGCAACGCCATCCACGCTCTCAAGACCAACCACAACATCGTCATCAAACCAGCGGACAAAGGAGGAGCCATCGTCATACAGAACAGAATGGACTATTGTAAAGAAGCATTATGACAACTGGACAACCAGGAACACTACAGACAGCTACCCGCAGATCCGACCAAAGAACACACCCGCCAACTCAATAGACTGATCAAGACCTTCGATCCAGACCTTCAAAACATCCTACGCGCTCTCATCCCACGTACTCCCCGCGTGGGAGACTTCTACTGCCTCCCAAAGATACACAAAGCCAACACACCCGGACGTCCTATCGTATCAGGCAATGGAACCCTGTGTGAGAACCTCTCTGGATACGTCGAGGGCATTCTGAAACCCATCGTACAGGGAACCCCCAGCTTCTGTCGCGACACTACAGACTTCTTACAGAAACTCAGCACCCACGGACCAGTTGAACCAGGAACACTCCTCGCCACGATGGACGTATCGGCACTCTACACCAGTATCCCCCACGATGACGGCATCGCTGCGACAGCCTCAGTACTCAACACCAACAACAGCCAATCTCCAGACGCCATCCTACAACTCATCCGCTTCATCCTTGACCACAATGTCTTCACCTTCGACAACCATTTTTTTACCCAAACACACGGAACAGCCATGGGGACCAAATTCGCACCCCAATACGCCAACATCTTCATGCACAAGTTCGAGCAAGACTTCTTCACTGCACAGGACCTCCAGCCAACGCTGTACACCAGATACAGCGACGACATTTTCTTCCTCTGGACCCATGGCGAAGGATCACTGAAAAGACTACACGATAACATAAACAAGTTCCATCCCACCATCAAACTCACCATGGACTACTCCTCAGAATCGGTTTCATTCCTGGACACACGAATCTCCATCAAAGACGGACACCTCAGCACTTCACTCTACCGCAAGCCCACGGACAACCTCACGATGCTCCACTTCTCCAGCTTCCACCCTAACCACGTTAAAGAAGCCATCCCCTATGGACAAGCCCTGCGAATACACAGAATCTGCTCAGACGAGGAGGAACGCGATGGACACCTATGGACGCTGAAAAACGCCCTCGTAAGAACGGGATATGACGCTCGACTCATCGATCGACAGTTCCGACGGGCCACAGCGAAAAATCGCATAGACCTCCTCAGAAGGCAAACGCGGGACACAACCAACAGGGTACCCTACGTCGTCCAGTACTTCCCCGGAGCGGAGAAACTACGCCATGTTCTTCGCAGCCTTCAACATGTCATCGATGACGACAAACACCTCGCTAAGGCCATCCCCACGCCTCCACTACTTGCCTTCAAACAGCCGCCTAACCTCAGAAGTACCATCGTTCGCAGCAAATTACCCAGCTTTCAGGATAACAGCGACCACGACACCACACAACCCTGCCACGGCAAACTCTGCAAGACATGCCAGATCATCAACACAGATACCACCATCACACGTGAGGACACTACCCACCAGGTACATGGTACATACTCATGTGACTCGGCCAACGTTGTCTACCTCATACGTTGCAGGAAAGAATGCACCGCGGCATGGTACATCGGCGAGACCATGCAGACACTGAGACAACGTATGAACGAGCACCGCGCAACAATCGCCAGGCAGGATTGTTACCTCCCAGTCGGGGAACACTTCAGCAGTCAAGGACATTCAGCCTCGGATCTGCGGGTAAGCGTTCTCCAAGGCGACCTTAGGAACACACGACAACGCAAAATCATCGAGCAGAAACTGATAGCCAAGTTCCGCACTCATGAAGACGGTCTCAACCGGGATCTTGGGTTTATGTCACGATACATGACGTGATCCGGACTCAAGTCGTCGTTGGCTTGTTCACAGATGTGATTCCCAGTAAAAAAGTAAAAATTTTAAAGCTTTTCGTTTTACATACAGACGGCAGCTTTTGACACGTTAGACCCCCTGCGACTCCACCTCATTGTCTCAGTTGTATCTTGCTATGTCTTTGATGTGGTACCTTCCTGGCTGACCTGATTAACTTTATCACACCTCGGCAGATAAACAGTCAGGATGATTTAATTTAGTTGTCTGCAATTGTAAGGTACACATGCATTGTTCTCTATCTATATATGCTTTGGCGATTCTGTATCTCTTTACTTCACCCGATGAAGGAGTAGTAACTCCGAAAGCTTGTGATTTCAAATAAAACTGTTGGACTATAACCTGGTATTGTGCGACCTCTCAATTTTGTCCACCCCAGTCCAACACCGGCATCTCCGCATCATGTTCTCCTTAGAGCAGAGAAGGCTAAGAGGAGATTTGATAGAGGTGTTTAAAATCATGAAGGGTTTAGACAGAGTAAATAAAGAGAAACTGTTTCCAATGGCTGGCGGGTCAAGAACCAGAGGGCACAGATTGAAGGTGATCGGCAAAAGAACCAGAGGCGACATGAGGAAAAGCTTTTTTATGCAATGAGTGGTTAGGATTTGGAATGCTCTGCCTGATCGGGCGGTGGTAACAGATTCAATAGTCGCCTTCAAAAGGGAATTGGATAAATACTTGAAGGAGAAAAAATTGCAGGGATATGGGGAAAGAGCGGGGGAGTGGGACTGACTGGATTGCTCTTCGAAAGAGCCGGCGCAGACTCGATGGGCCGAATGGCCTCCTGTGCTGTACTATTCTATGATTCTATGAGACAACACCTCTGACAATGCAGCACTCGCTCAGTACTGCACTGAAGTGTTGCACTGATGTGTCAGTGTAGATTGTGTGCTCAGGGTCTGGAGTGGGGCTTGAACCCATGACCTTCTGACTCAGAAACAGGAGTGCTGTTTCACATCATTTGCCCTGTATTACTGTTTTGTATCCTAGTCAGAAGGTTGTGGGTTCAAGCCCCGATCCAGAGACTTGAGCACAAGAATCTAGGCTGACACTCCCAGTGCAGTACTGAGGGAGCGCTGCACTGTCGGAGGTGCCCTTTTTCGGATGAGATGTTAAACCCTTCAGGGGACAGATGTAAGGCTGAGCAGAGGATAGGAATGAGAACACTGGACAAGAGAAGAGTTTTCAAGAGGTTTTTGAAAGCATGGCAGGAAATAAAGGAGGTGAAGTGAATGAATCTAGGGAGAGAATACTAGAGGGCAGAAAGAACAGCCACTGGTGATGAGCAAATGGGAGAAAGTTCTCAAAATAATTCGAGGGTGCAAGCTGTACACTTTGTAAATATAACTCTTCATGCTACACTATCTAATAGTATGGTTAGAAGTATGTCTATTGTCTAAGTTAAGATAGGCATGTTTTATGTGCAAAGTCATGTTTTGTAGTAAGTGTAAGTAAGAGAGTATTTATGTAAGTTAAACTGCTCATTATATATACAGTGTTGGTTTGATCCTTAGAAAAAGCATTCCTGTGACCACTTTAATTCTAATTATACAGCATTGCATTAGGGAGCAGTGATCACAGTATCATAAGGTTTAGATTAGCGAAAGAAAAGGACATGGAGCAATCTAGAGTAAAAATACTTAATTAGAGGAAGGCCAATGTCAGTGGGTTGAGAACGGATCTGGCCCGGGTAAATTGGAATCAAAGATTGGCAGGCAAAACTGTAATCGAACAATGGGCTGCCTGTAAAGAGGAGATGGTTCAGGTACAGTCGAATACATCCACATGAGGGGGAAAGGTAGGGCAACCAAAGTCAGAGCTCCCTGGATGACGAAAGAGATAGAGAGTAAGATGAAGCAGAAAAAGGGGGCGTATGACAGATGTCAGGTTGAGAATACAAGTGAGAACCAGGCTGAATATAAAAAGTTCAGAGGGGAAGTGAAAAAGAAAATAAGAGGGGCAAAGAGAGAGTATGAGAATAGATTGGCAACTAACATAAAAGGGAATCCAAAAGTCTTCTATAGGCATATAAATAGTAAACGGGTAGTAAGAGGAGGGGTGGGGCCGATTAGGGACCAAAATGGAGACCTATGCATGGAGACAGAGGGCATGGCTGAGGTACTAAATGAGTACTTTGCATCTGTCTTTACCAAGGAAGAAGATGCTGCCAAAGTCATAGTGAAAGAGGAGGTAGTTGAGATACTGGATGGAATAAAAATTGATAAAGAGGAGGTACTAAAAAGGCTGGCTGTACTTAAGGTAGATAAGTCACCAGGACCAGATGGGATGCATCCAAGGATGCTGAGGGAAGTAAAGGTGGAAATTGCGGAGGTACTGGCCATAATCTTCCAATCCTCCTTAGATATGGGGTTGGTGCCAGAGGACTGGAGAATTGCAAATGTTACACCCTTGTTCAAAAAGGGTGCAAGGATAAACCCAGCAATTACAGGCCAGTCAGTTTAACCTCGGTAGTGGGGAAGCTTTTAGAAACGATAATCTAGGACAAAATTAACAGTCACTTGGACAAGTTTGGATTAATTAAGGACAGCTAGCATGGATTTGTTAAAGGCAAATCGTGCTTAACCAACTTGATTGAGTTTTTTGATGAGGTAACAGAGAGGGTTGATGAGGGCAATGCGGTTGATGTAGCGTACATGAACTTCCAAAAGGGGTTTGATAAAGTGCCACATAATAGGCTTGCCAGCAAAGTTGAAGCCCATGGAATAAAAGGGTCAGTGGCAGCATGGATATGAAATTGGCTAAGTGACAGGAAACAGAGAGTAGTGGTGAACGGTTGTTTTTTGGACTGGAGGAAGGTATACAGTGGTGTTCCCCAGGGGTCGGTACTAGGACCACTGATTTTCTTGATATATATTAATGACTTAGACTTGGGTGTACAGGGCACAATTTCAAAATTTGCAGATGACACAAAACTTGGAAGTATAGTGAACAGTGAGGAGGATAGTGACAGACTTCAAGAGGACATAGACAGGCTGGTGGAATGGGCAGACACGTGGCAGATAGAATTTAATGCAGAAAAGTGCAAAGTGATACATTTTGGCAGGAAGAACGAGGAGAGGCAATATAAACACTGGCAGTTACATGCGGCAGGCAGGGGAGGAGCAGCTAGCAGCCCTTCCAGCATGGACGGGACAGGTGAAGGAAAATCAAGGACTGGGCCTCACCACCCAAATTTGCTCCCTCTTCCATTGCTATCCTGCCCAATTCTGGCAGGGGAGCGAGGGGGGTAAGATAGCGGAGAAACATCCAACCCTACTTTTCGGCTAAAATTAGAGGAAAATATGGCCCAAAGTTCAGTTCCGTCACTTACTGAAAGTTGCAAGGTTCAATGTCACTTCCAGTGAAGGTGTCTCGGGACAACATGAATTCTGTCAGTGTCCAGACAATCAGCTTGCCTGCCTTGTGGACAGAGTAGGGTGAACATAAAAAATAGGAGCAGGAGTGGGCCATTCGGCCCCTCGAGCCTGCTCCGCCATTCAATAAGATCATGGCTGATCTTCTACGTCAACTCCACTTTCCTGCCCTATCCCCATATCCCTTAATTCCCTTAGTATCCAAAAATCTATCGATCTGTCTTGAATATACTCAACGACTGAGCCTCCACAGCCCTCTGGAGTAGAGAATTCCAAAGATTCACCACCCTCTGAGTGAAGAAATTTCTCCTCATCTCAGTCCTAAATGGTCGACCCCTTATTCTGAGACTGTGACCCCTGGTTCTAGACTCCACAGCCAAGGGAAACATCCTCCCCGCATCTACCCTGTCAAGCCCTGTAAGAATTTTGTATGTTTCAATGAGATCACCTCACATTCTTCTAAATTCTAGAGAATATAGGCCTAGTCTACTCAATCTCTCCTCATAGGACAATCCCCCCCATCCCAGGAATCAGTCTGGTGAACCTTCATTGCACTCCCTCTATGGCAAGCATATCCTTCCTTAGGTAAGGAGACCAAAACTGTACGCAATACTCCAGGTGTGGTCTCACCAGGGCCCTATATAATTGCAGTAAGACATCTTTACTCTTATACTCAAATCCTCTTGTAATAAAGGCCAACATACCATTTGCTTTCCTAATTGCTTGCTGTACCTGCATGTTAACTTTTAGTGATTTGTGTACAAGGACACCCAGGTCCCTCTGAACACCAACATTTCCCAATCTCTCACCATTTAAAAAATACTCTGCTTTTCTATTTTTCCTACCAAAGTGGATAACTTCACATTTCTCCACATTATATTCCATTTACCATGTTTTTGCCCACTCACTTAGCCTGTCTATATCCCCTAGAAGCCTCTTCACATCCTCCTCACAACTTACATTCCCACCCAGCTTTGTATCATCAGCAAACTTATATATTACATTTGGTCCCCCTCATCCAAAACATTGATCTAGATTGTGAATAGCTGAGGCCCAAGCACTGATCCTTGCGGTACCCCACTAGTTACAGCCCACCAACCCGAAAATGACCCATTTATTCCTACTCTCTGTTTTCTGTCCGTTAACCAATCCTCAATCCATGCTAGTATATTACCCCCAATCCCATGAGCCTTAATTTTGTTTAATAACCTCTTGTGTGGCACCTTATCGAATGTCTTCTGAAAATCCAAATACACCACATCCACTGGTTCCCCCTTATCTATGCTACTAGTTACAACCTCAAAAATCTCTAACAGATTTGTCAAACACAATTTCCCTTTCATAAATTCGTGTTGACTCTTCCCAATCCTATTATTATTTTCTAAGTGCCCTGTTACCACGTCCTTAATAATAGATTCTAGCATTTTCCCTACTACTGATGTCAGGCTAACTGGTCTGTAGTTCCCCGTTTTCTCTCTCCCTCCTTTCTTAAATAGTGGGGTTACATTTGCTACCTTCCAATCCGCAGGAACCGTTCTAGAATCTATGGAATTTTGGAAGATGACAACCAATACGTCCACTATCTCTACAGCCACCTCTTTCAAAACCCTAGGATGTGGGCCATCAGGTCCATGAGATTTATTGGCTTTCAGTCCCATTAATTTCTCCAGTACTATTTTTTTACTGATACTAATTTCTTTCAGTTCCTCATTCTCGCTAGACCCTTGGTTCTCCACCAGTTCCGGGAGGGTTTTTGCGTCTTCTTCCGTGAAGACAGACACAAAGCATTTGCTTAATTTCTCTGCCATTTCCTTATTCCGCATTATAATTTCTCCTGTCTCAGCCTTTAAGGGACCCACATTTACTTTTGCTAATCTTTTCCTTTTTACATACCTATAGAAGCTTTTGCAGTCTATTTTTATGTCTCTCGCCAGTTTACTCTCATATTCTATTTTCCCTTTCTTTATCAATTTCTTGGTCCTCCTTTGCCGAATTCTAAAATCCTCCCAATGCTCAGGCTTACTGCTCTTTTTGGCAACATTATAAGCCTCTTCCTTTGATCTAATACTATCTTTAACTTCTCTTGTTAGCCACGGTTGGACCACTTTTCCTGTGGGGTTTTTGTGCCTCAAAGGAATGTATATTTGTTGTAAATTATTTATTAATTCTTTAAATGCTAGCCATTGCTTGTCTACTGTCATACCTTTTAATGTAGTTTCCCAATCTACCTTAGCCAACTCGGCCCTCATACCTATGTAGTTTGCTTTGTTTAGATTTAAGACCCTAGTTTCGGATGAAGATGAACCCATGATGTTAGGGAAGCAACAGAGGGAAAATATGATGATGGGAGACGCAAACATTTCAGCTTTTCAACTGAATGGAACTTTGAAAAGTAATTTTAAAAAAAATGAAATTGGGCTTCTGGGATCCTCCAGTTTAGTCCTCATAATCACTGGTCTTAATTATTCAATTGAAGTCAAATATTCAGGAGGTCTGTTGAGTGTGAAGGAATATATTCAAAACCTTTTCCTGTAATCTTCCCTGAGGGAACTCAAAGCTTGAATATCAGTCAAGAACTTGGGCCTCTTCATTGAAAGTCCAATCCATCAGAATTGATGCTAATGAGCTGTCTAGCTGGCTGATTATTTTTAGATTTTCCAAAACTGGAACAATCTGAGCAGGGTAGGAAAGAGGCCAAGGAGCCAGGTAACGGACAACAAACTGGTGCACTGGGTTCCACACTTTGTAGTTCAAAATCACAAGATAGATATGGGCGAGGAAGGCCATTTGGCCCCATCCTACCTTATCTACCCCAGAAAGACCCGACACTCCCTCCCCTATTGCAGTGCCCAACTGTTTCTTAAATAATTCCTAGCTTTTTGTCTCCACTACCCTACCCAGAAGTCCATTCGACATGTTGACCACTCTGGCATCAGTCCAAAATTCACCTTTCACCAGTTTGAACCTGTGCCTCCTTGTCCTACTGTCACGGTGTGGCTTGTAGTAGTGTAGTACCTTTTCTGTACCATTTGCTATCTCATAGGCCTCTAGAAGGTCACATCTTAGCCACCTCCTTTCTTGGGCTGAATACCCAACTTTCTCCAGTTTTTACTCATTAGTCCTTTGACTTTAGAAATCGGCCTCATGATTCTTTTCTGAACCACCCCCAGGGCTTGAATGCTTCCCTTGTCTACTGGGGACCAAAGCTGAACTTAGTACTCAAAGATGCAAACATAAGGCAAGGGAAGAGATTCATCAAGGGCGATTTTTGGTTTCTCAGTGGGAAGCGGGCTGGTGCTGGGCAAGGCGAGAGCAGTGGCCGCCCGCAGGAGTCAGTGGAGACCCGTCCTAGATTCCGGGTTGCCCTTGTTAGCACGCTTGAGGCAAGCTGCCAGCACGAAACCCATACCCCATTGGCAGCTTAAAGGGGGGAGAGGTGCTTTTTTTTGCGAGCAAGAGAGAGAAGCAACACCATGGAGTGGCAGGAAGATCTCTCAGGACAACATGAGTTCCTGCAGGGCACCTGAGGTTTTCGAATGCAGTCGTGGAGATGCTGGTGGAGCAAGTTCACAATAGAAAAGATGCCCTCTTCCCCAGATAGTTGACGGGTATGATGCCAAATTGGTGCACAGGCATGGTGAGAAGTGGCACAAAATGTAAATACCATCAGCATTGTTGCCAGGACCTGGCTGCAGTGCCGTAAGAAATGTAATGATCTCACCAGGAGTGCCAAGGTAAGACACCCCTTCACATCGCTCATATTCTCTGCACAGCCCGTTAAGGACTCTACCTTTGCCCCAGCACCATCAATCCTTCTCTTCCTCGCTCCCCATGGCTCTCAAGTCAGCAAGGTAAGGGGCAGGAGGTTTAGAGGGGATTTGAGGAAAAACTTTTTCACCCAGAGGGTGGTTGGAATCTGGAACTCACTGCCTGAAAGGGCGGTAGAGGCAGGAACCCTCACAACATTCAAGAAGCATTTAGATGAGCACTTGAAACGCCATAGCATACAAGGCTACGGACCAAGTGCTGGAAAATGGGATTAGAATAGACAGGGCTTGATGGCCGGCGCGGACACGATGGGCCGAAGGGCCTCTTTCTGTGCTGTATAACTCTATGACTATGACTCTATTCACGGTCCCTCCTTTCTGCTTACGCTCACACTCTCAAAAGCTGCTACCGCCCTCACAACTACTTCTCCCTCTTGGCCACACTTGCTGCTTCTTCCCGTCTCCACGCACACGATGGATAAATGCGGAGGGTTGAAATCCCTTGCCTTTTTTTTTAGGTTAATCAGACAACTTGGTCACAAGAAACAGTGGGTGGGGTGGGGGCAGTTAAAATGGAGCGGGGACTTATCCTGTGGCTTTCCACCCCAATCCTGCCAACTGCAATTTTAAATTGCAGGCGCCAAGGACACCCGCCCGAAGCCGGTGGGGTCCTGGTCCTGGTCTAAATATGTAATTCGGGCTCTGATTAAGTCATCGGCACCCGACTACAATCTTCACCAGAGGCCTGAGCGGCAAACCGTGTGGTGGCTTCCTCATCAGACCAAACCCGTTAGGAAGTTGATGCAGGAGCAGAAGAGGCCCAGCAAGACGCATTTAAAAAAAATTGTAGTTTCCTTGGGCCCCACGACAACAGCTTGTATTTATACAGCACCTTTAACGCAGTAGAATGTCCCAGGGTGCTTCACAGGAGCGTTATCAGACAAAATTTGACACCGAGCCACAGAAGCAGATATTAGGACAGGTGACCAAAAGCTTGGTCAAAGAGGTCGGTTTTAAGGAGCGTCTTAAGAGTGGCAGGGAAAGAGGTTTAGGGAGGGAATTCCAGAGCTTAGGGCCTAGGCAGCTAAAGGCACAGCCACCGATGGTGGGGCGATGAAAATCAGGGATTCAAAAGAGGCCAGAATGGGAGGAGCGCAGAGATCTGAGGGTTCTGGGGCTGGAGATTAGAGATAGGGAGGGGCAAGGCCATGGAGGGATTTGAAAACAAGGATGACAATTTTAAAAGAGGTGTTGCCTGACTGGGAGCCAATGTAGGTCAGCGAGCACAGGGGTGTTGGGTGAACGGAGCTTGGTGCGAGTTAGGCTACGGGCAGTAGAATTTTGGATGAGCTCAAGTTTACATAAGGTGGTAGACGGGAGGCCGGCCAGGAAAGCATTGGAATAGGCGAGTGGAGGTAACGAAGCATGGATGAGGGTTTCAGCAGCAGAGGAGCAGAGGCAGGGGCGGAGACAGGCGATATTACAGAAGTGGAAGTTGCCGGTCTTGGTGATGGTCAGAAACTCAGTTTGGCCAAATATGTACACGTGGAAACTGATGTTGTGTTCTCAGATGATGGTTGCCAAGGGGCAGCATGTAGATGAGAAATAGGAGGGGGCCAAGGATAGATCCTCGGGGGACACCAGAGGTAAATTGTGCGGGAGCGGGAAGAGAAGCCATCGCAGGTGATTCTCTGGCTATGACTGGATAGAGAAGAATGGGACCAGGCGAGGGCAGTCCGACCCAGTTGGACAATGGAGAAGAGGCATTGGAGGAGGATGGTGCAGTCAACCGCCAAAGGCTGCAGACTGGTCCACAAGGAAACCTTGGGCCTCCCCTACGCCGGGCTTCACTCCTCCCTCCCCGCCCGCGATTCCCATCCGACCAATTATCTTAGTGCAGAGGACCCTTCCTTCTGGGCCCAGGCCGTGGCCTCCTGCTCCCCCAATTTTCACGGCCAGGCAGCCACTTCCCGTCGCCCTCTGGGCCGTTTTGCTTGAGATGTTGGCCAATGGCATGTTAACAAGGCCCGCCGGTTAAAATGGACTGGACTTCCCAGCTACCTCCCCTGGACAGGCCGGACACCCGCTGGACTGCTTTCCCGCCCAGGAGTTAAAAATCAACCCCGCGCGGTAGCAGATTCATTGTTTGCGAATGGCATCATATTAAAGCTTGACCTTGTCCTCACCGCCGCACTGTCCAGTTGGCGAGGGGTAACTGCTTACTGATCAGGACTGGAAATCCTGGCTCATTTTATTTCTCCCTTTCTGGTCCAGTGGTGCTGGAGCCAAATCTAGCACTCCCAGCTAACTCAGTAGACAGTAGGGATTGAACCAGAGATCTTTTCCTGGTCGGTGCGGCTCAACTCCAAACCATGCAATGAATTTACACACTGCACCAACACTAGAGGTTAAAATGCTTTACCAGCAATGGCACGGACAGCATCGTTTAAAAAAGAGACAGAAGCAGGTTCCAGAGAAGTGATTGGCATCTTTTATTTACACACAAAATCCAGCACGCATTTGTCATCTATTAAAACAGCTTTAGACGGTTCTGACACACGATGTAGAATGAAGGCGCACAATTTCATCAAGCATGAATCACTTTTTTCTTTAAAAAAAATGTACAAGCGCGTACAACACACATATCTCAGCTTACACGATGGCAGTTAACTTGGTTTCTTGGAAAGATGCTCACAATTCCAAGGAACATTGCCCAAGGATATTGCACAACCATGTACACAAGTCAAAGATTGTCTTAACAGTTCAAAGTTCTCAGTTACAGCGTGCAAGATGTAGAGGTTCCACCAGAAAAGGGTTGTCCATAATTTGGGATATTCTTGGGATTCAACCTTCAAAAGAGTTTTTGTTGCCAATTATTAATACTTCGCCATTAAACCATCCCATCATTTAGTAGTTTCCACTAAACCATTTTGATCTATAGAATATTCTTTCAACCTCCAGGTTTAAATTGTTATTGAGGCAATTATCAAAGAGTTTCCTCTTCCAGTCTGAAATACTTGAACTTCCTCATCATTTATCCCTTATTTTGCTTCTATTTCACTCATCTTTTTTGCACTGCACAAAACTTTATTCTTCTTCTGCTTGTCTCCTTTATGCTCCAGCTAGAGCGTCAGTAGACTATGTAACCATTGGAGCCGGGCATCAGTCAAGCCCCTACCCAACACCCACACACATGTAGTTCCAGCAAGGCTCAATGTTCAGTAATCAGGAGTGGGAACCCTGGCTGATTTTTCCCCCTCCCTAGCCCAGGGACACCAGAGGCCAAATATAGTTTCCCCCTATTGCCACCCCGGCTGAGATCAGCTAACTCAACACAGACCAGGGATCCAACCCAGGACCTTTCTTGGTCTGTATGGCTCAGTACCACATCACCCGGTGCATTTACCAGCTGAGCCATCGGGGAAGCCTCACTTTCTTCCTCATTCCTTCTTGATGTTTTCCAGAGTCGTGCCGTGGTGTTTCATCCGTTTATTTTGATGGGTTTTGGCATGCTTGGAGAGGTGATCGCTCCTCATGAACCTTTTTCCACATTCCTGACAGCAGAAGCGTTTTTCCCCCGTGTGAGTTCTCAGATGTCTCTGCAACTCATCAGACCTGGTGAAACTTTTCCCACAAAAGAGCCAGTTGCAAACAAAGGGTCGCTCCCCAGCATGCCATCTTAGGTGAGCCTTAAGGTGGGAAGTCTTTCCATAGACTTTCTCACAGCCTGGAATATGGCAAATGTGCTGTTTCTTCTTACCCTGTTCTTCGCTGTTGCTTGGAGACTGGCAGTTGGGGCACCTACATCTCCTGCAACGCCTGGAACAGTTTAGGAGACTTTTGGAAGAACTTTGAAGAAGTGCACTTGGCATTTGGGTTTGATGGCCCAAGACCATGGGTCTTCCAAACTGGAGGTGGTGAGGATTGACAGCATTAGGCTGTTGCATGCTCCACCAAGGGATATCTTCAGCATGACTGGGAGATACATGTCTGGACTGCAAAGCTGAAGAACTGGGAATGAAGTTGGGGAAGTTCTGAGCAATTCCATTAGCTTCTGGGTAAGAATAGGTTGAACTTGCAGGAACAGAAGAAGTAGTCAAAATCTTCACAGAAGATAGCTCAAAAGTGTAGACTGATTCTGCTGGAGGGGTCAGGGGAAGCTCACGTGATCCCAAAGCGGATGGCGCTGTTCCGAGAGAATACGGAGCCTTTGGAGGACTGAATGACATTGCGTGAGAACCTCCAAATGCTTCATTGCTCCAAAACTGAAACATTCCAGAGGTGGACCCCATAGATGAGTCATATTGGAACTGGGGAATGTCTGCAGAGGTTGGTCCAACTTGTCCTACTCTTCCACAGGTGGCAGCCAACATGGACAAACGTGTGACTGATTCTGGTGAAGAACTTGGTGTTCGGTCCTAAAAAAGGAAAAAAAAAAAAATCAAGTTCTGCTAAGTTTGGAATTGAGCAAAGAACAAGTAATTTATTAAAAAAAGGTTTTCCATTAAATTCTCTTAATTGTCCGTGGGTCAGGATGAAAATAAGTTTTTTTTTAATTATACAAAGAGGGAAATAGAATTAGGTGACTTCATAAACTGACTCCACAGACCCACCTAGTGGCCAGAACCAGCAACTACATTGTGACAGTTGAAATAGACAAATTGAATGAGAAAAAGTTGACATAGCAATTTACAATGGTAAATGTTGACACAAAAGCGTGACCTAAAATAGTGGCAAATGGAAGGTTTGTGAACAGGAACTGCATGCCCTACATAAGATTTTTAATTATATGGTTAGGCAGAAGAGTTGGTTACCCCCAAAGACATTGTCAGTGGTACAGAATCCTCTGGTAGAACGCCAGGGGAGCAAAGGGATGTGTACGATTTTATCAAGTTGCAATAATATCCTAAATAGTGTAAATAAAGGATAGCACACAGTCCATAGTGGGTCACAAGGCAGAGTCACGTATTTAGATTGACATGATGGTGTAAGTTTTACAATTGTGTTGCAGGGTTTCGTGCAACGAGAACACAGACAATTGGGACACGGGAGATCAGCATGCACGAGTCACACCCGCCCAAATTTTCTGTCTATTAAATCGTGCAGGGCACGGATCAGGTGCACAGACTAGGCTTGTATTCCCTTGAGTATAGAAGATTAAGGGGTGAGCTAATTGAGGTGTTTAAGATGATTAAAAGGATTAGATACGATAGAGAGAGAGAAACTATTTCGTCTGGTAGGGGAGTCCAGACAAGGGGGACATAACCTTAAAATTAGAGCCAGGCCGTTCCGGGGTGATGTCAGGAAGCACTTCTTCACACAAAGGGTAGTGGAAATCTGGAACTCTCTCCCCAAAAAAGCTGTTGAGGCCAGGGGGTCAATTGAAAATTTCAAAACGGAGATTGATAGATTTTTGTTCAGCAAGGGTATTAAGGGTTACGGAACCAAGGCGGGTAGATGGAGTTAAACTACACATCAGCCATGATCTAATTGAATGGCAGAACAGGCTCGAGGGGCTGAATGGCCTCCTCCTGTTCCCATGCTCAGCTAGTCGCTAAATTAACCTATCGGGAAGCAGCATTTATGTTTATTAAGTAGCAGTTTGATTTTGGAGATGGTTCTGATTTTTGCATACAAGATGGAGCGAACACTGCTGGCCTACCAGCATAGAAACATAAACATAGAAACATAGAATCTAGGAGCAGGAGTAGGCCATTCGGCCCGTCGAGCCTGCTCCGCCATTCAATACGATCATGGCTGATCATCCAAATCCAGTCCCCTGTCCCTGCTTTAATCCCCACAGTACACATATCCCACCCTACCCCCGTAACCCCACGTATTTAATTCCCCCTAACATATCCCATCCTATCCCCATAACCCCACATATTTAATCCCCCCTAACACTAAGGGTCAATTTATCATAGCCAAATCAACCTAACCCACACATTTTTGGACTGTGGGAGGAAACCGGAGCACCCGGAGGAAACCCACGCAGACACGGGGAGAATGTGCAAACTCCACACATACAGGGGGGAAATGATCATTTGTGGGATTGGAAGTGATTTTTCCAAGAATGGATGTATGTTGGATGGTGAAATAAAAATCTAAGCACTAATTTTATTTTAAACGTGTCTTAACTCGTGTGGATTCCTGATCCGTGTTGCTTTCCAGTAACCCTTGTTGGAAAGTGCATGCAGGTAAATATCTCCACAGTCAAATATCCCGTCAACACTCAACTAAAACTTACATGTGAAAAACGGGTCACTTCTTCAAACCCCAGCAAGGGTCAGCGCCTTTAGGAGAGATGGGGAGAAGCTTAGAATAAAATATTAATTGGTGTGGATTTTTTAAATCCTGGCAACATTTAAAGTATGCCGCAGGAGCTAAACTGAATTGAAGCACTGAGCACTGAATTAGGAAAGAGAGAGACAAGAACTGTGTCAAGATCACTCTTCACTTAAAAGGGGCTGGATTGCACTAACTTGCTAAAGCGTTTGCGAAGGGTGAACACTCCACAGGGCAAATCATGGGTGGCGGCTATCAAGTCCACTGTAATTTATCATAATTATGTCTTTGAACTATTTTAATAATGTGATCTATCAAAAGGCTTCTTGCCTTATTCTTGAATTCAGTATTAGTCTTGGTGCAAATTTTCTGTTGCATAATTAATCGGTCATGGGAAATTTAAAAAAAATGATAATTGCTTCATTCTCTCCCCCCCCAAAACTTGGGGTCATTAAAAACCCATAGCAACAACTGTAGTTTCATAAGACATGTTTTACAGAGGGTGATAACGGTCAACTTGAGCCTTCAATATGGTAGCGGAGGTAATCCATGTGAAAAAGCCTTCAATTAACCAGAATTCACAGGTGAAATTCAGTCGACAAGGATTAATAGATCAGACAAGGGGAAAAAACACTCAATTTCTCACTGGTCACCTATCAAAGGAAATCTAATTGATTATACTTCGAGCATAACATTGCATCAGGAAGGATCAGAGATTTGGTCCACAGACACTTACTCTTAACTCTCCATTCATCATACTCACTGTCTAGTATCACACTATACAGGATGATTGGGTATTATATATTTAAAATTTAAATTTAGTGGGTATCGCAGGTTAAAGAACACAACAATTAATCCCAAAATACAATGGAGCAGCTATAATCAATGGTCAAACCAGACTTGCAAACATGTGGGGATCAGAACAACAATTAGAAGAGTATTTGAATAAGGACAGGGCTCCTTTGTTTACTATAACAGAGGGTCTGCAAGGAAACTGAGAGATAAGGGGACGTTTGTAACTCATAGGTGATTTGTTATTTGCACGTGGTGTATTTGTAGCATGCTGTGACTTTAGACAGGTTTTAGGAGCTAACCCTGCAATCTAATCTAACTTCTAAGTGAAACTTGAAACCAACTCAATGTGATTGTATGTAAATATATAAAAAAAAGTCAGCTTTTAACTTAAAAGATATAAAGTGCTCATTTTGTCCCCACTCTAAATTTACACCCTGGTTATACTGCACACTGGGGAAATCGAATGGCTCTTCAGTGGATTCCAGCTCTCGTGTGCAGTAGAAGTTGCACAAAGTGGAGGAGAAGCATCCGGGAAGGCGGCAAACACCCAAGCACCCCACCCACCCGCCCCTTCAACCACCGTCTGCCCCACCTGTGACAGACTGCAGGTCCCACATTGGACTCATCAGTCACGTCAGAACTCATTTTTAGTGTGGAAACAAGTCATCCTCGGTTCCGAGGGACTGCCCAAGAAGATGTCCACACTGACCAAGACCTGAAGCAATGTTAGTACAGCTTTCAACTGTACTATCATTTCAAGCTGATGTAGGGGTCCCATTATGTGTCCCAATAATCGCACGGTCCATTTGAGGCAGGGCGACACGTGGGCCCCGAATGCGGTTTTTATTTTTGGGTGCACCGGCTGCCAGAACTGACCCAGATTACAAAATTCACTGGAGGTGCAGCTGCAAGAACTGGAAAGAGCCCAGATTCTGCGCAATGGATTAAAGAATGAATGGGAACGTGGGAATGTAAAGGACTGGAAAAAGCCACTGCAGTCTTACTGCATCGGTCCCAGTATCTGGGACACTAACCCACCGTACCCCTCACACTCCAGGAGCTTATCCAACTTTGAATTTGCTGATACAATCAGCCCCCACTGCCTCCCTGGGCAATCCATCCCATACGTTCACCACCCTCTCGGTGTCTCCCCTACCCGCCCCCAGCTCCAGGTTCAGACTATGCCCTTTATTGTAGGATCTCTGGCATATTGGGATAGACATTTTAAACTCACTGCCCAGGTGTGAAACTGGCATTGCAGATCGACTGCCCATTATAGAAACTGCTCAATTTTAATTTCCATTGAAAATCTACCCCATTGACCTTTAACTTGTCTAGACCTTTAAAGGGTTTTGCACGCTTAGTGGCTAAGGTCACTATTCTATCTCCATAATGTGATTTTTAAATCACGGTCACAGTAGTTGATCAGAGTACTACTTGTAGCTATTTCTTGTGAAAAGCCAACCGGTTCTTGGGGAGCAGGCTGGCAGTACGAGGTTGCTCATCGAAAGACGCGCGCTCAGTTTAAGAATCGTCTGGAAAATTCCTCCAACGGCTCAGCTGGTCTACACGGATAGTAGCGGAGCCGCACTGGTCTCGGCAGGTGCCAGGCTCAATCCCTGGCCGCACTGGTCTCGGCAGGTGCCAGGCTCAATCCCTGGCCGCACTGGTCTCGGCAGGTGCCAGGCTCAATCCCTGGTCTATACCGAGTTGCTGATCTCAGCTGGGCAGTGCTGGGGCCCCAACTGCCCTCAGCACCTTCAGCTTAGAGAGAGAGAGAGAGAGATCATAGAATACTACAACGTGTATTTAGTGCCTTTAACATCCCAAGGCGCTGCACAGGAGTATTTTAAGACAAAAAAATGACACCGAGCCACATAAGGAGAAATTAGGGCAGGTGACCAAAAGCTTGGTCAAAGCAGCACAGAAGGAGGCCATTCAGCCCATCGTGCCTGTGCCGGCTCTTTGAAAGAGCTCTCCAATTAATCCCACTGCCCCCCGCTCTTTCCCCATAGCCCAGCAACATTTTCCTTTTCAACTATTTAGCCAATTCCCTTTTGAAAGTTACCACTGAATCTGCTTCCACCACCCTTTCAGGCAGCGCATTCCAGATCACAACAGCTCGCTGTGGAAAAGAAAACACACTCATCTCCCCTCTGGTTCTTCTGCCAATTACCTTAAAATCAGGCAAAGTGCCCACTTTTGGCTCAGTATCCATTGGGGCCCCCCTGCTGAAAATGTGCATATATGTGGATATCAGGCAAGGTCAGGATTAGCCTCAGCTGTGGTGACAAAGGTCAAGATAGCCTGCCGACAGTCCCGGTTTCGGCTCGCACATGAACAGTGGCCATTTGGGCAAGGGAGGACGTGTGCCAGCAAGCAGCTAATGCTGGATCGGTATGGCCAAGTGCCACACTGGGCAGCAATTGCACCGTCGGGTGGGGGGGGGGGGGGGGGGGGGGGCAGGAACATGGATCCAATACAGCGATAAAACAAAATAAACCTTTTATATAGCATTTAGGATATTATGCTGCAAAAAGCTCCGTAATAAGCAGAGGAATCATCCGCTCTTTCCATGTAGATTGGAGAGGATAAAAGAGCATCCATTACAAGACAATATATTGTACACTTAGGATGTTTAAACGCAGACTTTTGAACAAGGAAACATGCAATATAAAAGAGCAAACAATGGAAGATAAATTTTTTTTAAAAAAGGTGAAAGAAACAACCAGTAAATAAAAGGTTAAAGGCAAATGAACAGCAGGGGACTGCAATCGGTGGGAGACGGTCGCACACCTTTTAATAAACTCCACAGTGCAGCAAACACTAGAAGGACATGTCCTACCCCATAGTAGATGGACAAGCACAATTAAGCGAGAACTGCACAGTTTGTACAAGCAGAGACATTTATCTGACCAACATATTCTATTTGCAACTGTACATTTGAAATTTTTATAAAACAGGCTTCCAGGGGTTTTCACATCAGTGATTAAAATCCCATTTTTCTTTAACTGGTGGCGATATATATTGTATTTTTTTTTATATAAAAAGGCTGTTCACTGCCTAGTGAGTAGCTGAGCCACACAGACCAGGAAGGTGCCGAGTTACCAGATCCCACCTCGGACTGCAATTGTTCTCAGCACCCCTGTGCTGGGGAATAAAAAAAGCCAGGGTTTCCACTCCCGATCGCTATCCAATGAGTCACGCTGGAAAGAGCACGCATGTGGATGTTCAGGCGAGGACAGGTTTGGGCTCTGCTGCGATGCCCCCCAGAGTCAAATAGCCGCCTCATCGAGACTGCCCTGTGAAGAATGGCCGCTTGAGCACCTGTGAAACATCAGTCAATACTTTCAGGAGAGGAGGGGAGAACAGATCATACTGTACAGATTTCAGGGGGGGGTGGGGGGAAAAGAGAGAGAAAAAAATGAAACAGACAACTGTGACTCATGTTAATTTCTGATCAAGTAATGATTTAATAAACTAAATCAAATCAACACAGCCTCCCAGAAATCACAGCACAGGAGGCCGTTCAGCCCACTGCACCGGTGCTGATCTTAGCTCCTCAACTGGAGCTACCTAGTCTATCCCCTTTCACCCTATCCTTTTACACGCTTTACTTTTCAAATACTCAGTCAATTCCATTTTACTCCTGCCCCAAGTCACTTGTGGCAAAGCATTCCACATTCTAAAAAAGCTTCTCGGGGGTGGGCGCCTCAAAACTGCTCCCTTCGTTCTTCCAGTGCTCAGACTAGGTCACTCCACCACCCCAGTTACCGATTCACCAACCAGTGGAAACAATCCTTCACTGTTTAATCCTCTCAAAACCTTTAGATTCTCCCCTTAACCACCCCCCCCCCCCCCTCCATCTGAGTGAAAGAGGTTCAATATTTCAACCCTTTCACATCTAGATCCAGTCAACTAGATGTTAATTTGGATGGTGGTGTTGAGTCCATTGCATGTGACAGACAAAAGTATATGGCAGAAGGGCCAGTAACCAGAGGACACAGATAATTGACAAAAAGAGCCAGAGGCCAGATAATAAGCATTTAAAAAAGAAAGGCAGCAAGTTACGATGTGGAATGCACTACCTGAAAGGGCGCTGGAAGCAGATTCAATAGTAACTTTCAAAAGGGAATTGGATAAATACTTGAAGAGGAAAAATTTGGGGAAAGAGCAAGGGAGTGGGACTAATTGGATAGTTCTTTCAAAGAGCCGGCACAGGCACGATGGGCCGAATGGCCTCTTACTGTGCTGTATCATTCTATGATATAAAAGTCTAGAACTGTATGCAGAAACGAAGAAAAAAATTCTGCAATTGACTTTTTCCTCTGAGTGACGAGTTGGGGAAAGTTAGTCAGTAGGTTTAACGGTACAATTAAGCACACAAACAGAATCGCCTCCCAATAGTTTGACTGCCAAGTACTGGTCAGATCACAAAGCTTAGTGCATCTTGTGCCATTGAGTCAAGGCGAGGAGGATGAAAATGCTTTATCTTCCTGTTGTCACCTGGACAGTCTGACCAAATACTCTCCTGGCCCCAGGAGGAACATCATTGCCCGTTATCATTCATGAAAAAAAACCATGCGAGTTCTCAGAATGTGATTGTCAGCCTGTCAGTACACAGAAAAACTGGGACTCTCACTTTTTGCAAAAAGGGAACTTAATGCCCATCCCGACAACCATAGGAGTTGCCAACATTCCCTCCAGCACCGATATATTTGTAAGTACTTAAAGGGGACATAGCGCTGACGCGGTTCCTTACCTTCATTTTACTATAGTATAGATAATAGACTTTGGTTATTTCTGGAGTTCTCCCTTAGAGTTTAAAAAACTGATTCTAAAATCATATTTTATCTAAACATATTTCAAAAGCTTGTAAGCTACACCTCTTCCATTCAAACCATAATTTCCCCCCTTTTATTCTCGCCGGCAAGTACAACTCGTTTTAAATTAATCGGGAGGAGAAACACGTTTAGATTCCCAGCTGCAAATAAAAAAATCCCCGCCTGTGATCTCAGGAAGTGGCGGAAATTGGGACAAGATGATCAAAAAGTGCATTCACCAACAGCCTGCCTCATAATAGCGTGGGGAGGAAAAACCGGCGTTGCTTAGAAATCAAATGCGAAAATAAAATAAATCTTGATTTTTTTAAAAACTGCTGGGGGTACCGTGTTCGAGAGCACGTTTATTTTTAAAAATGTTAACAGAATGCAAAAATCAGTCTGCTGGTAGGACACGCTGAAAACAGCGAGAGGAAACTCTTTCTCAACTTGAAATTAGATGCATTTGCAATGACATGAAATTGCACACTGACCTGCACAAACGCTTGCAGATAATGGTCTTCTCTTGCATGTGTGGCCATTCGCCAGTCACACAGGAACCTTGGGCGCGCTTCAGAGTGATGTTCCAAGGTAAGCTGATTTCAGAAGGACAGAGAGATCCTCTGCCTGCTACTTCCCACTGCTCTGATCTTTTGTTCATTTGAATATCATTTAGTGCTTTTTTTAAAAAAAAGTTTTTTGAGGGCTCCTTATCAGCCAATAAAAGGCAAGGCTTTAGAAGTCAGCCGCCTCGCAGTGATTTGAATGGCTTGGGCGCTTTTCAATCAGATGCATGGGACCTCCAAGGGAGGGGCCGCCTGGCTCAGTGTGTGTAACGGGGCTGGGGTGCCTCGCTGATTGGATGATGACAGGGCAGCCAACGCCTTGGACTGACTGAAGAAGTCATCACCATCTGCGAGATCTCTGCATACAAAGATAATTGGATTGACTTGATCAAAGAGCTAACCACCCCACAGGAAATCACCCTCATTCACAGCAATGTTTGCAATGAAACTCTTACAATTGAAGGCTTTAAGTGGGCTATCTTTTAAACTCAGTTAAGGGTTAAAAGCAACAAGCAATCCTTTTTTCCCTTGCATCTCACTTTACTTTCTCAAATTCAAATCAGATTAACCGTCCCATCTCAGATCTTTGCAACATATCTCATTTCTATCTGTTAAGATTGTTACCAAACTTGATAGCTTTACCAAACCTCCATGATTTCGAAGGCTGCAGTCATTTAGCAAGAGTTTTTTTTTAAATTAGGACGACGTAAATTTTGGTTTCCAGTTTTATGTTCTAATGAATCGGTTTTTGAGGTGCCAGTCAGAGGGACACTTTTGAAAAATTCAGGGCTGGTTTTGTTGAGCGAGCGAGCGGGCGGGGGTGTATATGTTATTTTCTGTGAAACTTTGATGGCAGACGTGTAGTGTATGTCAAGTCTTTTACGGCCACCATCAGGGCTCCCTTTTAAACAAGGAGTCTCGCCATCTGGACGGAGCCCTTTTGAGAGGAGTACTCTTCATCAGGACCTGTTTTAGTGCCTCTTTATACTGTCGGGTCAACTCTGACAGCACTGCTGCTACAGTCAAGGCAACCCTGTAGTGTAACCGATGAGGTACTGTTGTCACCGCAGGCACCTAAATCCTCCTGGTAGAGAGGTTCATCCATGCCTTTGTTACCTCCAGACTTGACCATTCCAATGCTCTCCTGGTCGGCCTTCCACCTTCTGTAAACTTGTGCTCATCTAAATTTCTGCTGCCCGTGTCCTAACTCGCACCAAGTCCCATTCACCCATCACCCCCTGTGCTCGCTGACCTACATTGGCTCCCGATCTGGCAACGTCTTGATTTCAAAATTCTCCTCCTTGTTTTCAAATCCCTCCGTGGCCTCCTCGCCCCCTCCCTATCTCTGTAACCTCCTTCAGCCCTACAAACCGCCCCCCCCCCCCCGAGATCTCTGCGCTCTTCCAATTCTGGCCTCTTGAGCATCCCCGATTTTCTTCGCTCCACCATTGGCGGCCGTGCCTTCAGCTGCCTGGGCCCCAAGCTCTGGAATTCCCTCCCTAAACCTCTCCGTCTCTCTACCTCACTCTCCTCCTTTAATACGCTCCTTAAAACCTACCTCTTTGACCAAGCTTTTGGTCATATGCCCTAATATCTCCTTCTGTGGCTCGGTGTCAAATTTTGTTTTATGACACTCCTTGGGACGTTTTACTATGTTAAAGGTGCTCTATAAATACAAGTTGTTGTTTTTGTAACGTCTACCAGAACTACAACCCTCCGAGATATCTGCGCTCCACCAATTCTGGCCTCTTGAGCATCCCTGATTATAATCGCTCCACCATTGGTGGCCGTGCCTTCTGTTGCCTAGGCCCTAAGCTTTGGAATTCCCTCCCTAAACCTCTCCGCCTCTCTACCTCTCTCTCCTCCTTTAAGATGCTCCTTAAAACCTACCTCTTTGACCAAGTCTTCCCTAATATCTCTTTATGTGGCTCAATACCAAATTTTGTTTGATAATCGCTCCTGTGAAGCGCCTTGGGATGTTTTACTACGTTAAAGCCGCTGTATAAATACACATTGTTGTTTCATCCAAGCCAAAAGCTACCGACTGGCACAATAACTGAACTGCTTCCAATAGAATATGAAAGGGATATCGAGGAGGGAGTCTCCCCAACAGAGCTCCTTTTAATTCTCTTCCCCCTCTCTCCTCTTATTTCTTTCTTTTATCTTTTCTGCTTTGAAGGCGCGGACTCGCGCTAACACGTGCCTCTGCGGGCGCCAGGCGTGCTCTGACACCTCGTCAAAGTGGCCGTTCTTCATGCGTGTGCCTAGACAGTGAGTGCCGTCAGACTATTCCACTGTGGGGGCATCGCCGTCGAGCCTGATCCCATCCTCACGTGACATCCCCACAGACACACACACACACACTTCCAACAGGAGCTACTGGGTAGTCACCAGGAGCAAGGATCCCTGACTGATTTTTTTTTTCTCCCAAGCTTAGGGTTTCTCAAGCCAACTGTGGTAGACTCTAGTGCCACTCTCGGTAAGGTCAGTTAGCTCACCACCGACTGAGGGTGGAACCTAGGATATTCTTGTCTGTATGGCTCAGCTACACGTTGACTTTACCAACTGACCCATGCAGAGCATTTCTTAGTCATTTCTGTGCAGTTTTCTGGATTTTCTTTTTCCGTGGGTGAAGTGCAAATAGAGACAATCGCCAATTACTTCTCCCCGATCTCCCACTCTAACTTTGGCAGAAGATCAGCGGAAACCCCCGGGGAAAAGGCTTAAACGGCAGTTTATGCCATTTCTTCGGGGTTGCCGCCAAAGTTACGGGAGGAAATCGGGAAACCCCTGTGGAACATCGGAATAGGAGGAGGCCATTCAGCGCATCGAGCCTGTTCCGCCATTCAATGAGATCATGGCTGATCTGTATCTTAACTCCATCTACCCACCTTGGTTCCGTAACCTTTAATACCCGCACCTAACAAAAATCTGTCAATCTCAGTTTTGAAGCTTTCAATTGACCCCCAGCCTCAACAGCATTTTTGGGGAGAGAGTTCCAGATTTCCACCACCCTTTGTGTGAAGAAGTGCTTCCTGACATCACCCCTGAACAGCCTGGCTCTAATTTTGAGGTTATGCGCCCTTGTTCTGGACTCCCCCCACCAGAGGAAATAGTTTCTCTCGATCTACCATATCAATTCCTTTAATCATGTTTAACACCTCAATTAGATCACCCCTTAATCTATTATACTCAAGGGAATACAAGGGAAATTCTCCTCCAATGTTTTTAGGTTGGGTTTTAATATAAGTTTACTTGAGGAGGTGACAGATATGGCGGATGGGGGAAATGCAGTGGATGTGGTGTACATGGACTTTCAGAAAGTCTTTGACAAGGTATCACGCAAGAGTCTATTGGAAAAGATCAAGAGGTGTGGAATTAGAGAGAGGGTAGCAAATTGCATTTAGGACTGGTTAGAAGGGAGGAAACAGAGAGTAGAAGTTAAGGGCAGTTTCTCAGAGTGGTTGGAAGTGAGTAGCAGTGTCCCACAAGGTTCTGTTCTTTTTTAAAATTTGTTTATGGGATGTGGGCGTCGCTGGCAAGGCCAGCATTTATTGCCCATCCCTAATTGCCCTTAAGAAGGTGGTGGTGAGCCACCTTCTTGAACCGCTGCAGTCCGTGTGGTGAAGGTGCTCCCACAGTGCTGTTAGGGAGGGAGTTCCAGGAATTTGACCCAGCGACGATGAAGGATCGGCGATATATTTCCAAATCAGGATGGTGTGTGACTTGAAGGGGAACGTGGAGGTGGTGGTGTTCCCATGCGCCTGCTGCCCTTGTCCTTCTAGGTGGAAGAGGTCGCGGGTTTGGGAGGTGCTGCCAAAGAAGCCTTGGCGAGTTGCTGCAGTGCATCTTGTAGATGGTACACACTGCAGCCACGGTACGCCGGTGGTGGAGGGAGTGAATGTTTAAGGTGGTGGATGGGGTGCCAATCAAGCGGGCTGCTTTGTCCTGGATGGTGTCGAGCTTCTTGAGTGTTGTTGGAGCTGCACTCATCCAGGCAAGTGGAAGTATTCCATCACACTCCTGACTTGTGCCTTGTAGATGGTGGAAAGGCTTTGTGGAGTCAGGAGGTGAGACACTCGCCACAGAATACCTAGCCTCTGACCTGCTCTTGTTGCCACAGTATTTATGTGGCTGGTCTGGTTCTGGGACCACTTCTGATCACTGTATACATCAATGATTTGGACATAGGGCTAGAGGGAGTGGTGTCCAAATATACAGACAATACTAAAATCTGAAGACCAAAGGAAACTGCGGGGATATTGATAAGATGGTAAAATGGGGAAAAAAGTGGTCGATGGAATTCAATGTCAGTAAATGTGAGGTGGTAATAATTATACTTTGAATGGGAGAAAGCTGGGTGATGTGGAAGAGCAGAGAGATTTGGGGGTCCAGGTTGACGAGACTTTAAAAGCAGCACCTCAAGTGGCTAAGGTCATAAAAAAGCGGAATAGTGGTTTTATGGCAAGAGATACAGAATATAAAAGTCGCGATGTAATGGTGAATCTATAAAACCTTAGTAAGACCACAGTTAGAGTATTGTGTGCGGTTTTAGGCTCCACACTATCGGGAGGATGTTGAGACAATAGAGAGGGTAGAGTGCAGATTCAGTGCAGTGTCGAGCTTCTTGAGTGCATACAATGAAGTGGTTTGAAGCACAATGAGTGTTGCAATCAAGGCAAATGCAGCAGCCATTTTGTGCACAGCAAGACCCCACAAACAGCCAATGAGTTAAACGACCAGTGAATCTGGTTTTGATAACATTGGTTGAGGGATAAATGTTGGCCAACTCCCTGTCCTTCTTTAAATAATGCCATGGGATGTCTTGCGTTCAGCTGGACAGGTAGATCGAGCCAATCGTTTTCCATATCAGCCCACGAATGGCACTTCTGATAATGCAGCACTCCCTCAGTATATCACAGGGGCTTTAACCTAGGCTTTGTACATAAGTGCTGCAGTGGGGCCTGAATCGACAAACTTCTGACTCAGAAAGAGTTGAAAAGTGGGGTGTGTTTTCATCAGAACAGAGGAGATTACAGGTGATTTGATAAGAGATGTTTAAAATTATGAAGGGATGGGGCAGGGTAGATAGAAACAACAACTACTTGTATTTATATAGCGCCTTTAACACAGTAAAACATTCCAATGCGCTTCACAGGAGTGTAATAAGATGAAAAATTTGACAGCCTTTTCCAGTGGTTGAGTGGTCTAGAACAAGGGGATATAGATATAAGATTAAATGTAAGAGATTTAGGACAAAGAGCAGTAGAAAATGTTTTACACAGAGGGTTGTGAGGCTGTGGAATTCGCTACTGGAGTTAGCGATTGAAGCGGAGACCATGTCGACATTTAAGAATAGGTTAGATAGGAGGTTGAAGGAAAGGGATATGGGAACAGGGTGGGCACACGAGATTAGGCCAGAATTGGAGGAGCACAGTCATGTACTGTCCTCTTTAGAGTTTACCACACTCCCTACTCTTGTGCCACCTGCAAATGTTGATATTGTGCCCCCTTATACCCGAGTCCAAATCCTATATACTGACCCCTGGGGGTCACCACTGTTTGCAGCCCTCCAATTTGAAAATTATCTATTAACCACAGCTCTCTGTTTTCTATCTGTTAACCCCCAACTTCCTATCCATGCTGCTGCATTCCTTTAAGTACTGTGCACCTTTTAGCAATAAGCCTCCCATGTGGCACCTTATCAAATGTCTTTTGAAAACCCATATACCTAACATCCACCGCATTTCCTTTATCAATGCATTTTATTATTTCCTCAAATACCTCCTATTAAATTTGGCAGACAACATGCTAACTGTTCTTAATTAACCCATGTCTTTCTAAGTGACCTCTAGGCCTAAAAATTCGGTTGGATTGCACCTCCCGTTAGCGCCCTAAGAGGATGTCATCGCTGTGCGCAGCGCCCCGCTCGCGCCCTGGCCATGATCTTCGGTAGCGCCCCCTGACTTACCGCTGGATGTTATGTCCGACGGGTTCAGGGGGGCCTACCTGCGGCCGGGGCAGTGCTAATTAAAGGGAAGGTGCCGGGTGGCCATTTTTGTTGCTGGCCGCCTGCCAGCATAAGAACATAAGAACATAAGAAATAGGAGCAGGAGTAGGCCAATCGGCCCCTCGAGCCTGCTCCGCCATTCAATAAGATCATGGCTGATCTGATCCTAACCGCCAATCTACTATCTATCACAGAACCATCTCCTGCATCTAACAGAATTGCACACACGAAATAGGAGCAGAATCAGGCTACACAGTCCCTGGGCCCGCTCCACTACCCACAGGGCCATGACCGATCCGAACCTAGACTCATGTCCAAATTCCTGCCCGCTCCCCGTAACCCTTAATGCCCTTTACTTCTAGGAAACTGTCTATTTCTGTTTTAAATTTAATTAATGTTGTAGCTTCTACAGCTTTTTGTGGCAGCATATTCCATGGACCTACCACCCTCTGAGTGAAGTAGTTCCTCCTCATCTCAGTTTTGAAAGAGCAGCCCCTTATTCTAAGACTATGTCCCCTAGTTCTCGTCTCACCCGTCATCGGGAACATCCTCCCCGCATCCACCCGATCCAACCCCTTCACAATCTTATATGTTTCAATAAGATCGCCTCTCATTCTTCTGAACTCCAATGAGTAGAGTCCCAATCTACCCAACCTCTCCTCATATGACCACCCCCTCATCCCCGGGATTAACCGAGTGAACCTTTTTTGCACTGCCTCGAGAGCAAGGATGTCTTTCCTTAAGTAAGGACACCAAAACTGTATGCAGTATTCCAGGTGCGGTCTCACCAATACCTTGTACCTGCCCCTGTTGCCGTCCCTTGCCTTCTGAGCAGCCCCCCCGCGGAGTGCCGGTTGCGCTCTGTGAGCCCGGCACTTCTCTTGAGTGCCGGGCTCTTTTGCCAGCACTCCGATCCCTGGTGGCCCAGCTGGGCCCTGGGTTGCGCTGCGCTAGGCCCCTCCCATTTATCAAGGGGAGGAAGGCCTGCAGAGCGTGACGCTGCGGCACATAGCGGCGCGATATTCACTCGCAGCGCCCCAAGAGGGAGGCGGGGCGCTTCCAGTAGCGCCCTGCCTCCCTCTTGGGGCGCTACCGGTGAATTTCGGGTGCGGGGGCGTGACCCAATTTTTCCCCCCTAGAGTCTTACCCACTATTGATGTTAGGCTACTGTTACCTGGTTTATCTATCACTCCCTTTTTGAACAGAGATGTTACATTGACAATCCTGCAGTCCTCTGGCACAACTTCCATATCCAGGGATGTTTGAAAGATTGTGGTCAGAGCCTCTGATATTTCCCTCTCTGACTCCCCTCAGCATTCTAAAATGAATGTCATCAGGGCTCAGTGTCTTTGAGTTCCACCAATGTTTGAGCATTACTACTTTATCTATAGTTATCCTATTAATTGTTCCACCTTCTCCTCTTGTACCCTTTTATTCCCACTCCCACACCTCCCTGTGAAAAGCGAGGGAAAGTCCTCATTTAGTATCGCTGCCATTCCTTCATTGTAAACTGGTGTTGTGCGACTTCTCATTTTCATTGTAATTGTAATTGTATATAAATGTCAGGTTTACTCTGTTAGTAGCACTTGTGCCTCTGAGTCAGAAGTTTGTCAATTCAGGCCCCACTGCAGCACTTATGCACAAAGCCTAGGTTAAAGCCCCTGTGATATACTGAGGGAGTGCTGCATTATCAGAAGTGCCATTCGTGGGCTGATATGGAAAACGATTGGCTCGATCTACCTGTCCAGCTGAATGTAAGACATCCCATGGCATTATTTAAAGGAGGACAGAGAGTTGGCCAACATTTATCCCTCAACCAATGATATCAAAACCAGATTCACTGGTCGTTCAACTCATTGGCTGTTTGTGGGGTCTTGCTGTGCACAAAATGGCTGCTGCATTTGCCTTGATTGCAACACTCATTGTGCTTCAAACCACTTCATTGTATGCACTCAAGAAGCTCGACACCATCCAGGACAAAGCAGCCCACTTGATTAGCACCCCATCCACCACCTTAAACATTCACTCCCTCCTCACCAAGGCTTCTTCGGCAGCACCTCCCAAACCTGCGGCCTCTTCCACCTAGAAGGACAAGGGCAGCAGGCGCATGGGAACACCACCACCTCCAAGTTCCCCTCCAAGTCACACACCGTCCTGACTTGGAAGTATATCGCCGATCCTTCATCATCGCTGGGTCAAAATCCTGGAACTCCCTCCCTAATAGCACTGTGGGAGTACCTTCACCACACGGACTGCAGCGGTTCAAGAAGTCGGCTCACCACCACCTTCTCGAGGGCAATTAGGGATGGGCAATAAATGCTGGCCTTGCCAGCGACGCCCACATCCAAGAACGAATAAATAAAAGTGTCTTGAGATGTGCGAGATGCAGGCGGCCATTTTCTTTTTGTCCAAATGACTCACCATTTTAAATGGAAAAGCAGCGCAACTAGGGTTGCAATTCTGGTTGGTCGCATTCCTGGAAGGTTCATCACATGACCTCCAACCACCCTGCCTGGTCAAGCAGCCTTTTTTCCCCCCATCTCCAAGACTTTTTATAACGAATAAACAAAAGTGTTCACAGAAAATGGAAAATAAAACGCACAATTTTTTTTTAATGTCCCTGTGATTTTTCTCCCAGGTTGCTCCCAGCAGTGTCCCGGAGATTAATCTTCACTTCCTGGAGAGTTGGCGATCTGAAGCACAACCAGGTTCAGGACATGACCTGAGCTGCCTTTCTGTGGAAAAGAAGCAATTTAAACAACAGGTTTTAAGTATCATTTCATTTTCCCTCCCCTTTCTTTGTGGAAGGCAGCAATTAACTAATTAACCGCGGCAACAGTGAAAGCAAAGACAACAGCTGTTAAAAATATGGCTGCTACCAACCAGAGTTCCTCCTGCTCGCCTCATGCCCTTTGCCTCTCCTGCTTTATTGTCGCTGGTCTTTAAAAACCTCTTATGAACCTCATCACATATAATGCAGCCTGCCAGCCATCATCAGCAGCAACAGTGGGCTCAAGGTTTGAAGGAACAGCTCGCGAGCAAATTATTTTAATCGCTCCACCATTGGCAGCCGTGCCTTCACCTTCCTAAGCCCTAAGCTCTGGAATTCCCTCCCTAAACTTCTCCCCCTCTCTACCTCTCTCTCCTCCTTTAAGACGCTCCTTAAACCTACCTCTTTGACCAAGCTTTTGGTCACCTGTCCTAATATCTCCTTATGTGGCTCAGTGTCAAATTTTGTCTGATAATCGGTCCTGTGAAGCACCCTGGGACGTTTTTAGAATCATAGACACATAGAATGATTACAGCACAGAAGGAGGCCATTCGGCCTGTCGAGCCCGTGCCGGCTCTCTGCAAGAGCACTTCAGCTAGTCCCGCTCCCCCGCCCTTTCCCCGTAGCCCTGCAAAACATTTTTCCTTCAGGTACTTATCCATTCCCTTTTGAAAGCCACAATTGAGTCTGTCTCCACCACCCTCTCAGGCAGAGCATTCCAGATCCTAACCACTCGCTGCGTAAATAAGTTTTTCCTCATGTCGCCTTTGGTTCTTTTGCCAATCACCTTAAATCTGTGTCCTCTGGTTCTCCACCCTTCTGCCAATGGGAACAGTTTCTCTCTATCTACTCTGTCCAGACCCCTCATGGTTTTGAACATCTCGATCAAATCTCCTCTCAATCTTCTCTGCTCTGAGGAGAACAACCCCAGCTTCTGCAGTCTATCCACGTAACTGAAGTCCCTCATTCGTGGAACCATTCTTGTAAATCTTTTCTGCACCCTCTCTAAGGCCTTCACATCCTTCCTAAAGTGCGGTGCCCAGAATTGGACACAATACTCCAGTTGAGGCCGAACCAGTGTTTTATACAGGTTCATCATAACTTCCTTGCTTTTATACTCTACACCTCTATTTATGAAGCCCAGGATCCCATATGCTTTTTTAAACCGCTTTTTCAAGCTGCCCTGCCGCCTTCAACGATTTGTGCGCAGATACCCCCAGGTCTCTCTGTTCATGCACCCCATTTAGGATTGTACCCTTTAGTTAGAGGTGCTATATAAATGCTCGTTGTTGTTGTTCAAACACTACTAGACTGACTACCTGACGACTCAGTGCATCAGTGCTCTGCCTGGTATTGTACTGAGCTGCACAGACCAGGAAGGGCCCCAGCGTTGACTTCTGGAACTGTGTTGGCCCATCTGACCCACAGCAACAGTTGGACTGTGCTGAATTTTACCTTGACGTTCTCCCAAGCAAGGAATGGGAAGAAAGTCAGCCAGGCTTCCTGCTCCGGAATGCCATCCAGTGACACTGCTGGAAGTGTGGAGGTTGGAGGACGAAAGTATCAGGATCAACTGTGGTGCCCTCTATGACTCAGAGGGTAGCACACTCGCCTCTGAGTCAGAAGGTTGTGGGTTCAAATCCCACTCCAGAGACTTGAGCACATAAAGCTAGGCTGACACTCCAGTGCAGTGCTGAGGGAGTGCTGCACTGTCGGAGGGTCAGTACTGAGGGAGCGCTGCACTGTCGGAGGTGCCGTCTTTCGGATGAGACGTTAAATCGAATCTGCCTTTTCAGGTGGACGTAAAAGATCCCATGGCACTATTGGAAGAAGAGCAGGGGAGTTCTCCCCGGTGTCCCGGCCAATGTTTATCCTTCAACCAACATCACTAAAACAGATTATCTGCTCATTATCACATTGCTGTTTGTGGGAGCTTGCTGTGCGGATATTGGTTGCCGCGTTTCCTACATTACAACAGTGACCACACTTCAAAAGTACTTCATGGGCTGCAAAGCGCTTTGGGACGTCCTGAGGTTGTGAAAGGCGCTATAGAAATGCAAGTCTCTCTTCTTTTTACTGACACTCGCAGCTGTCACACAAAGAATGGGCACTTGGGGAAGTTTCTTGAGGACTGTTGGTGTCTGAGTACCCCAGCAATGAGTTAGAGCTTACAGGAGAGGAGGGGAATAAAACTAGGGGGGGAAAGGTGCACACACAAACTTGCACGCAAATATATGTACGCATACACTTCTGTGCACTGCGTGAGTTAATAAACAGAAGGGGAGGAATTCCCCTCGAGGCGCTAACCTTTTCAACCATTTGAGAAATTCCCATTTTTTGCTCCGAGAGGGAAGTGGTTAAATCGAGCGCTCCACTTGCCTCTTGGAGCGCAAGAGATGGGGAATGTCCTGATCCGGGGCGAAGTGCTCAGCAGCGCCACCTGTGGCCTCGATTGGCGCTGCCGCATTGCAGGGGTTGGTCCCTGAATTAAAGGGGAAGGGCTCCCCGCTGCCAGCTTGGCATTGTTTTTTGGCATCTGCTGGAGCAGCGGGGTGCGGGAGTGCCGTGCGATCAAGCCGAGTGCCGGGCTGACCGATCGCGGCACTCAGCCCGCGGCCGGCGCTCAGAAATGTTTTTTTTTTAAATCGCCGATTATTTTTTTCACGTCGGCCGGCCACCGCGCCTTTAAATGGCGCCCCGCGAGCAGCTGGCCACCCCCCCCCCCCACCCCCCGCAGCAGTCGGTAACCTCGCCCCGCGCTGCTGTGGGGCGCGAGAGGGGAATTTTTCTCCCGAAGCGCTGCGCCTGGAGATGAAGTCATGATCTCCGGGCGCGGAAGATCGGGGCGATACCCGGTCGCGCCGCCGCTAACCTCCCGCGGAATTTCAGAGGCGCAAACGAGGGGAATTTCACCCCCAGAGAATTTGTGGGTTAGCAAGGTTTTCAGGTATGTGGCTGTGATCCTTTCCATGTGTGTCTTTTTTTACCATAGGAGTTTCATTGGGTGTTGTCTCTGTCTCATCATTTTCAGATCTTACCGAAATTAGCACAAGGATTCCAGCTGTGTTGTTGGCTATCACCACCACACATTGGAAATGCTGCATCTGTTCCGAGCACATGCTATGTAGCTGTTTTTCCTGGCCACACTACAGGTCAGATACCTCTTGTATCAACAGGTGCTAGTAAACCCCAACTGAAAATAAAAGGTAGGTGGTCTAATGCTGCAGCATGTCGATGCAATGATGCCGACCTACATTGGCTCTCGGTCCGGCAACGCCGCGGTTTTCAAATTCTCATCCTTGTGTTCAAATCCCTCCATGGCCCTCGCCCCTCCCTATCTCTGTAACCTCCTCCAGCCCTACAACCCTCCGAGATCTCTGCACTCCTCCAATTGTAGCCTCTTGTGCATCCCCGATTTCCATCGCTCCATCATTGGCGGCCGTGCCTTCAGCTGCCTTGGCCCTAAGCTCGGGAATTCCCTCTCTAAACCTCTCCGCCTCTCTACACCTCTCTCCTCCTTTAATCCTTAAAACCTACCTCTTTGACCAAGCTTTTGGTCATCTGTCCTAATATCTCCTTGTGTGGCTCGGTGTCAAATTTTGTCTGATAATCGCGCCTGTGAAGCGCCTTGGGACGTTTTAGGATGTTAAAGTGGCGATATGATCTTGTTGATGCACAGTGAGAGGACATGGCTTCCTCGCACACAGTGAGGCCCCAGCTTTTAGCCAGGCTTTCTGTAGAAACACTGAGCAGAGCCGAAGGTTCCGGATGAAGGAGGCCCTTCAGCCCATTTGATCACATCCCTCCAGAGTACCAACCCTGCCATCTCCCCGGTGCAGCATCCAGCTGTTTCTGAAATGAGTGCCACTGTCCTGACACTCGGCCAGCCTTCTCGGTTCTTGCTGTTGGACCCACTTCGCTGTGTAAAGGTGGCAAACCTCTCCAGCTGTTGATCAGCCTCTGTGCAAACCCCTTGTCTGCTCTCTCAGGTGGACGTAAAAGATCCCACTATTTCGAAGAAGAGCAGGGGAGTGCCCCCCGCCACCCCCCTCCCCCCGCCCCCCCCCCCCCCCCCCCCCCAAAATCGGTGTCCTGGCCAAAATGTATTCCTCAACCAACATAACTAAAACAGATGATCTGATCATTATCACATTGTTGTTTGTGGGAGCTTGCTGTGCGCAAATTGGCTGCCGCGTTTCCTACATTACAACAGTGACTACACTTCAAACGACCTTCATTGGCTTTTAAGCGCTTTGGGACATCCTGAGGTCATGAAAGGTGCTCCAGAAATGCAAGTCTTTCTTTCTTTTATATACTCTCTGTTGGCTGTTAGAAGAATGGTGTTAGTAAAAGCACATGGGCTGATCGGCCTCATGCCCCTGATACAGACGGTGCTTTTGGATTTAATAGTAATGTTTTGAGTCCATAATCCTGAAAGGAGATGATGTGAGATTAACTTGTACCCCGTTGAAAGTGCACTTTCTGTCAAACTATTAAGCGGCCAGGCTGCTGAGCACCCGCCTGGGAACCACCTTCAGAGGGGTTGTTGACAGGCTTCCCATTGCCAGGTGGTCTCGATGCCACTGTGAGCTGGTCAGTCGGAGTTGTGTGAGAATGGTGTCAGCCAACTCGGCCTTCAGTTTCCCCCTCCCCCGCATTCCTCAGGGGGCACAGTTGTCAAGAGTGGACCAATCCCAGGTGTGGTGTTTCCTGCTACCCGCTGGATACCTGAGGCACGAATGGCAAAGCTGCACCTGTCAGATAGGCCGCAGGGGACAATGAAATGCTCCGAAGTCATCGTCTCTCTCCACCATTCTTTTTTCCAGTCTTCCTATTTGTGTACTACTTCTGCCAAATTGAGCAATCGAAAAAGACTTGCATTTCTATAGCGCCTTTCACGACCACTGGACGTCTCAAAGCGCTTTACAGCCAATGAGGTATTTTTTTTTGAAGTGTAGTCACTGTTGTAATGTAGGAAATGCAGCAGCCAATTTGCGCACAGCAAGCTCCCACAAACAGCAATGTGATAATGACCAGATAATCTGTTTTTAGTGATGTTGGTTGAGGGATAAATATTGGCCAGGACACCGGGGAGAACTCCCCTGCTCTTCTTCGAAATAGTGCCATGGGATCTTTTACGTGCACTTGAGCAAGAAGACTCGGTTTAATGTCTCATCCGAAAGACGGCACCTCCCACAGTGCAGCACTCCCTCAGCACTGCACTGGAGTGTCAGCCTGGATTTTTGTGCTCAAGTCCCTGGAGTGGGACTTGAACCCACGACCTTCTGACTCAGAGGCGAGAGAGCTACCCACTGAGCCACGGCTGACACACACCCTCCTGCTTGCAAAACAAGCGGGGACATTCATTCACGTGAGGAGCGCTGTATAAATACTGCGATAAGATTGGGTTTAGCTATCCTGCTCTTCACGGTGAAAGAACCTGCTGATTCTCACCGTCCAGGCTCAGATATGAAGGGCAGCCTTGGGTTTAGATACTGGGGGACTGCCAGCACCTGTTAAAGGGTACTTTAGAATGAGCCACCGCCTTGAAAAAGAAAGGGTAGAAAGTGGGTGGTGGACGGTGGGGTGGAGAGGGTAAACTGGGGGAGGGGTGGAGAGGGTTAACTGGGGGGGGGGGGTGGAGAGGGTAAACTGGGGGGTGGGGTGGAGAGGGTAAACTGGGGGGTGGGGTGGAGAGGGTAAACTGGGGGGTGGGGTGGAGAGGGTAAACTGGGGGGTGGGGTGGAGAGGGTAAACTGGGGGGGGGTGGAGAGGGTAAACTGGGGGGGTGGAGAGGGTAAACTGGGGGGGGTGGAGAGGGTAAACTGGGGGGGTGGAGAGGGTAAACTGGGGGGGGGTGGAGAGGGTAAACTGGGGGGGGGGTGGAGAGGGTAAACTGGGGGGGGGTGGAGAGGGTAAACTGGGGGGGTGGAGAGGGTAAACTGGGGGGGGTGGAGAGGGTAAACTGGGGGGGTGGAGAGGGTAAACTGGGGGGGGGTGGAGAGGGTAAACTGGGGGGGGGGGTGGAGAGGGTAAACTGGGGGGGGGTGGAGAGGGTAAACTGGGGGGGGTGGAGAGGGTAAACTGGGGGGGGGTGGAGAGGGTAAACTGGGGGGGGGGGTGGAGAGGGTAAACTGGGGGGGTGGTGGAGAGGGTAAACTGGGGGGTGGGGGGGAAACGCTTTTAAAAATAAAACCAACCTTACAAACTGGTGGTCAAATGGTTAAGTGAAGTCAATACCTCCAGTGCTAAGGATACATATATAAGCTGTCCTTTGGGGCAGATTTTGCTTTTGAATCCAGCCATGAGAAATGAAAGCAAGGAGACCCTGGGGCGATGTCAGCAATCCTTTCCTTTTTCCTTTGATTCGGCAACAAGTGTCTGTGAACTTCATAATAAACATCACAAATTGAGCAGATCCTCGGAGGCTTTGAAGGCGGCACAATGGGCACCATTGTTCCTTCCGTTTAAAAGCTCATGAATGACACTGACCTTGTCCCTTGGGGGTCACGCAGTGGTACTGATGGTTCTTTTCACAACTTAGGGATTGGGGCTCTTCTGTTGCGATGACGCCCGAGATTTGTTTGAAATAACGATTTTACAAGGCAGAACATCTCTAAAGGGGAATCACTGCACGTGCATCCTAGGCTGTGTGCTCAGAATGCAAGGGAGTGAAACCATTCCTGAAGACATTGGGGGTACAGTTCTGCAGGCCTCGAGTACCTCCCCCCAGATGGCCATGTTTTTATATGTGAGTTTGGGCAGACTATTCGACCATGGGGGGTGGGGGGGGTGGAATCAAAGCCAAGCGAGATTCTATCATCTCCCCCCAAGGTTACATGCACACATTTGCACAGTGACCAGCAGTGGGATCCTGGGCTGAGTTTTCCCCCCTCCTTAGTCCAGGAACTACCACTGACCCCCATCTGAGGTCAGCTCAGTCAACACAGACCAGGGATTTAAGCTGCTGCTTCCAGTATATAGAATCGGAGGGTTGAGTGTCAGATGCGGGGGGTGGGGGTGGGGCCTCCTGATTGTGCACCGTAACTTCAATGTAAGAGCCATGGAAACCGCGGTGGGACAGCGTAAACGCTGAAGTAATGACAGTCAATTGGGAGGTTCCCCCAGGAGAAATTAATGTCGATATAATTATGTAGCATCAAAAGAGGCCTTTCAGCCCATTGTGCCTATGCTGGCTCCCTCTGAAAGAGCTCTCCACAGAGTCCCACTCCCACCTGCCCTATTCCCAAACTCTTGCAATATTTTCTCTTCCAAATATTTCTTTTTAAAAGCGATTTGTGGATTCTGTTTCTGATCTGGCATTCCATGTCACCAGCAACCTTCGGAGCGAAAAAATTCTCCTACCCACTCTCTTCATTGTTTTGGTGATGACTTTAAACCCTTCATAATTTTGAACACATTCATCAGATCTCCTCTTCGCCTTCACTGCTCGAATGAAAAGAGCCCCATTTTCGCCAGTCTCTCCTCGTATCTAAAGCCTCTCATCCCTGCTATCCTCTTTGTGAATCTCTTCTGCCCCCTCTCCATGGTCTTGACATCCTTCCTAAATTAACTGAACACAATATTCTAACTGAGGCCTAACCAATGATTTGTATAAGTTTAGCATAACCTCCTGCTTTTGTAATCTATGCCCCTATTTATAAAACCTAGGATTCCAGATGCTTTTTGACAGCTTTATCGACTTATCCTCCCACTATTAAAGATTTGTGTATCTGAACCCCTAAATCTCACTCCTTTTAAAGTTTTACTAGTGTCGACGTCCTCACTTTATTCTTCCAAAATGTCTCACTCCACATTTCTCTGCATTAAATGTCATCTGACAACTAGCTGCCCAATCTACTATCCTGCCTATGTCCTCCTGAACAACAACTTGCATTTATATAGCGCCTTTAACATAGTAAAACGTCCCAAGGTGCTTCACAGGACCATTAGCAAACAAAATTTGACACCGAGCCACATAAGGAGATACTGGGACAGATGACCAAAAGCTTGGTCAAAGAGGTAGGTTTTATTAACCGTCTTAAAGGAAGAGAGAGAGGCGGAGAAGTTTGGGGAGGAGGCTGGTGAATTCCAGAGCTTAGGGCCTAAGCAGCTGAAGGCACGGGCGCCAATGGTGGAGCAATGGAAATCGGGGATGCTCAAGAGGCCAGAATTGGAGGAGCGCAGTCATGTACTGTCCTCTTTAGAGTTTACCACACTCCCTACTCTTGTGCCACCTGCAAATGTTGACATTGTGCCCCCTTATACCCGAGTCCAAATCCTATATACTGACCCCTGGGGGTCACCACTGTTTGCAGCCCTCCAATTTGAAAATTATCTATTAACCACAGCTCTCTGTTTTCTATCTGTTAACCCCCAACTTCCTATCCATGCTGCTGCATTCCTTTAAGTACTGTGCATCTTACTTTTAGCAATAAGCCTCCCATGTGGCACCTTATCAAATGTCTTTTGAAAACCCATATACCTAACATCCACCGCATTTCCTTTATCAATGCATTTTATTATTTCCTCCAATACCTCCTATTAAATTTGGCAGACGACATGCTAACTGTTCTTAATTAACCCATGTCTTTCTAAGTGACCTCTAGGCCTAAAAATTCGGTTGGATTGCACCTCCCGTTAGCGCCCTAAGAGGACGTCATCGCTGTGCGCAGCGCCCTGGCCGTGATCTTCAGTAGCGCCCCCTGACTTACCGCTGGATGTTATGTCCGACGGGTTCAGGGGGGCCTACCTACGGCCGGGGCGGTGCTAATTAAAGGCGAGGTGCCGGGCGGCCATTTTTGTTGCTGGCCGCCTGCCAGCACCTGCCCTCTCTGCCGTCCCTTGCCTTCTGAGCAGCCCCCCCGCGGAGTGCCGGTTGCGCTCTGTGAGCCCGGCACTTCTCTTGAGTGCCGGGCTCTTTTGCTGGCACTCCGGTCCCTGGTGGCCCAGCTGGGCCCCGGGTTGCGCTGCGCTAGGCCCCTCCCATTTATCAAGGGGAGGAAGGCCTGCAGAGCGTGGCGCTGCGGCACATAGCGGCGCGATATTCACTCGCAGCGCCCCAAGAGGGAGGCGGGGTGCTTCCAGTAGCGCCCCGCCTCCCTCTTGGGGCGCTACCGGTGAATTTCGGGTGCGGGGGCGCGACCCAATTTTTCCCCCCTCGAGTCTTACCCACTATTGATGTTAGGCTACTGTTACCTGGTTTATCCCTCACTCCCTTTTTGAACAGAGATGTTACATTGACAATCCTGCAGTCCTCTGGCACAACTTCCATATCCAGGGATGTTTGAAAGATTGTGGTCAGAGCCTCTGATATTTCCCTCTCTGACTCCCCTCAGCATTCTAAAATGAATGTCATCAGGGCTCAGTGTCTTTGAGTTCCACCAATGTTTGAGCATTACTACTTTATCTATAGTTATCCTATTAATTGTTCCACCTTCTCCTCTTGTACCCTTTTATTCCCACTCCCACACCTCCCTGTGAAAAGCGAGGGAAAGTCCTCATTTAGTATCGCTGCCATTCCTTCATCCTCCTTGAGAAGATTTCCATTCTCACGTGCATCCTTATTGGACTAAAAACATATTGAGCTGCAGTCCTGGATACACTGAAGAAGCCCCTCCCCTTCTTTGTCCCTTAATGTCAGCCGTGGCTCAGTTGGTAGCACACTCGCCTCTGAGTCAGAATGTTGTGGGTTCAAGTCCCACTCCAGAGACTTGAGCACAGAATCTAGGCTGACACTCCCATTGCAGTGCTGAGGGAGTCCTGCACTGTCAGAGGTGCCGTCTTTTGGATGAGATTTTAAACCGAGGTCCCATCTGCTCTTTCAGGTGTGGACGTAAAAGATCCCATGGCACTATTTCGAAGAAGCGCAGGACAGTTATCCCCGGTGTCCTGGGCCAATATTTATCCCTCAATTAGCATCACAAAAACAGATTATCTGGTCACTATCTCACTGCTGTTTGTGGGAGCTTGCTGTGCGCAAATTGGCTGCCGTGTTTCCTACATTACAACAGTGACTGCACTCCAAAAGTACTTCATTGGCTGTAAAGCTCTTTTGGACATCCTGAGGTCATGAAAGAGGCTATAGAAATGCAAATCTTTCTTTTTTTTCCTTTACATTACTTTTACCCTAGTCTACCTTTCTTTAATTAAAGTCACGGATCATTATGGCCATGTCATTTCTGCCTATTTGTCTACACATCTCTTCCTTTATCTCCGTTCCATTGTTTGGTGGTCTATAATGAAGTCCCAATAGAATAACAGTTCCCTTCTTATTCCTTAACTCTAACCTTTTGCACCATCCCTGTGTTCTAGTGATGTAATAGAATCTGTGTTTAACAATGCCACCCATCCTCTTCCCTATTTTCCTGCTCTACCCTTCCTGAATATTTAGCAATCGGGAATGTTTAGCCCCCAGTGCTGCTCTAGTCTTGACCATGGGGGGGTGATTTTAACCCTACTGGTTCAGCAGAAAACTGGCGGGTGGGCGGTTAAAATCACCCTGGCTCTCGCCTGTCTGAAAGCCGCCCTGATCGCAACATCTGCAATTTTAACCCGCTCTCCTGAGCAGGCACCGAGGACACCCGCCCGGAGCCAACAAGGTCCTTCCTTACATGTGCATGTTGCAGCCCGATGACATCATTGAGACCCGACTGTAATTTTAACTCAGGCCTGAGCGGGGAATCCACCTGGAGTTAAAATCGGGACCGATTCTGCTAATAATATTATATAGCAGTCCCCCAGAGCTCATCAGTTTTATGTAGAATACTATGTCCACTTATGTACATGAAACTTAAACCTGCTTCTGTCTGTTTGGCAATATTACTCGTTTTAATCCCTTCTTCTTCTGATCTGTTTATCTCTTTCTCTTTTATCTTTCCTACACTCCTTGGCCTATTTGCTTTCATTTCTACTTCCTCACTTGTTCTTCCCTCCCTCCTATCATATTAGTTTAAACCCTCCTCCAGAGCACTAGATACTCTCCAAATAAGGACATTGGTCCCAGCCCTGTTCAGATAAGGTTGTCCATCCTGTCTAGGACACTCCTGTTCCAAAACTGTTCCCAGGAATCTGAACCCTTCCCAATAGAATCTCTATCTCGCCAGCCACACTTTTACCTCACTTATCTTACTCTCACTTTACCAACTAATGTATGACTCCGGGGGTAATTCTGCTCTTTAATCTGTCTCCTAATTACTGAAATGCGCTTTACAGGACCTCACTTCTATTCCTTTCTGTGTTCAATGTGGCTGTGGCTCAGTGGGTAGCACTCTCACCTCTGAGTCAGAAGGTTGTGGGTTTGAGTCCCGAGCACAAAATCCAGGCTGACACTCCAGTGCAGTACTGAGGGAGTGCTGCAGTGTCAGAGGTGCCGTCTTTCAGATGAGACGTTAAACCGAGGCCCTGTCTGCACTCTCAGGTGGATGTAAAAGATCCCATGGCACTATTTTGAAGAAGAGCAGGGGAGTTCTCCCCGGTGTCCTGGGGCCAATATTTATCCCTCAACCAACATAACAAAAACAGATTATCTGGTCATTATCACATTTCTGTTAGTGGGAGCTTGCTGTGTGCAAATTGGCTGCCATGTTTCCTACATTATAACAGTGACTACATTTCAAAAGTACTTAATTGGCTGTAAAGAGCTTTGGGACAACCTGAGGTTGTGATGTTGGTTGAGGGATAAATATTGGCCAGGACACCGGGGAGACCTCCCCTGCTCTTCTTCGAAATAGTGCCTTGGGAACACTAATGTCCACACAAGAGGTCTGTTCAACGTCTCATCCGAAAGACGGCACCTCCGACAGTGCAGCACTCCCTCAGCACTGCACTGGGAGTGTCAGCCTAGATTGTGTGCTCATGTCTCTGGAGTGTGACTTGAACCCAGGGGCTCCTGACTTCTCTTCTGACACTGATGGATGGTCACCCACTTCCTTTCCTCACCATCTCATTCTGCCGACAGGCGCATTCCAGGAACCCTTCAGCCTACTGAATGTGACCGCAGGTCACCAGCTGTTCCCCAAGCTCGAGCGTAAGAAGGCAGAGACACTTCCCACACGTGTGGTCATCCCAGACCCATGGAGCATCCAGGACCTCCTGGATCATGCAGACAGCACACATCACAACCTTCAGCTCTCCTCCCCATACTAAATCATATTTCAAACAAAATGGCGGCAACAGGGAACTGCAAGTTGCATTTGTTCAATGTGGTTTTTTCATGAAATCCACACCTGGGTTTGTGTTATTTGACTGACGTAAATCATAAGAACATAAGAAATAAGACCAGGAGTCGGCCATTCGGCCCCTCGAGCCTGCTCCGCCATTCAATAAGATCATGGCTGATCTTCGACCTCATCTGCACTTTCCTGCACTATCCCCATATCCCTTGATTCCCTGAATATTCAAAAATCTATCGATCTCTGTCTTGAATATACTCAACGACTGAGCCTCCACAGCCCTCTGGGGTAGAGAATTCCAAAGATTCACCACCCTCTGAGTGAAGAAATTCCTCCTCATCTCAGTCCTAAATGGCCGACCCCTTATTCTGAGACTGTGACCCCTGGTTCTAGACTCCCCAGCCAGGGGAAACATTCTCCCAGCATCTACCCTGTCAAGCCCTGTAAGAATTTTGTATAATCTGCTGGAATTATACAGTATTACGAAGGCTTTAGTTCTAATGATGCTGCTTGCAATCTGACCTCTGAAATGCAGATGTTGCCCACTAAACATTTGTCGAGGACCGCGGTCCGGAGCAATGTCTTCCTTGAGGGCTCCTCTCAAGAAAGCTCCAATGCCCCGCACAGCTGTATTATGGGGACGCGCGTCTCTGCCTGCGGTTCCCACGCACCAGGAGGTCCTGATTTCAACCATGTCACTTTGAGCAGTTGCCGAGTGGAGGCCGAGCCCTTCCTGATCGAACGAGAAGAAGAAAAACAATAAAGGGCCAATAGCTCTATCTGCTCTGTGCAAAACTCGGGCAGTCCTGCCTCCTGGTAGCATTCTCTCGCCGTCTATTTCTGGCAGATCTTGCCTCCGTGAAGCATCTTGGGACATTTTTCGATGTTCAAGACGCTGTATAAAACCTTTCTGACGAAAGGCCATCGACCTGAAACGTTAACTCTGTTTCTCTCTTCACAGATGCTGCCTGACCTGCTGAGTATCTCCAGCATTTTCTGTTTTTATTTCAGATTTCCAGCATCTGCAGTATTTTCTTTCTGTATAAAATCACGTTGTTTGTGGAGAGCAAGAGAAACAGAGGGAACATCACTGAATCTCCGCTCAGTTAACATCTCACAGCCAGACAGGCCACGAATGGAGAGCCAGAGCGCATCGCGTAGCAAGTTTTCTGGGTCCAAAATAACACCCAAGTTGTACTATGAGTATCACTGTTGTCTAATCATGGCAACAGTTTCATTCTGCACTTGTAGCAGCTTCAGTATACAGTTTGTACCAGGGTGCAAACTATATACTGGTCCGGCAATGCCTCAATTTAAAAAGTCTCATCCTTGTTTTCAAATCCCTCCATGGCCTCACCCCTCCCTATCTCTGTAACCTCCTCTCGCCCCACAACCCCCCCGAGATCTCTGCACTCCTCCAATTCTGGCCTCTTGAGCATCCCTGATTATAATCGCTCCACCATTGGTGGCCGTGCCTTCAGCTGCCTGAGGCCCTAAGCTCTGGAATTCCCTCCCTAAACCTCTCCGCCTCTCTATCTCTCTGTCCTCCATTAAGATGCTTCTTAAAACCGACCTCTTTGACCAAGCTTTTGGTCACCTGTCCTAATATCTCCTAATGTGGCTCGGTGTCAAATTTTGTTTGATAATCGCTCCTGTGGACGTTTTACTACAAAGCTACTCCTGATGAGGAGAGGCCATCGAGTAAGTTCTCCAGATTCAAACCAGTGGTTAGAAATACCAACCACATGTAATTAAGGTTGTGGGTTCAAGTCCCACTCCAGGGACTTGAGCACATAAAGCTAGGCTGACACTCCACTCCAGTACTGAGGGAGCACTGCACTGTCAGAGGTGCCGTCTTTCGGATGAGACGTTAAACCGAGGCCCCGTCTGCTCTCTCAGGCGGATGTAAAAGATCCCACGGCCACTATTTCGAAGAAGAGCTGGGGAGCTCTCCCAGGTGTCCTGGGCCAACATTTATCCCTCAATCAACATAACTAAAACAGATTATCTGATCATTATCACATTGCTGTTTGTGGGAGCTTGCTGTGCGCAAATTGGCTGCTGCGTTTCCTACATTACAACAGTGACTACACTTCAAAAATACTTAATTAGCTGTAAAGCGCTTTGAGACGTCCGGTGGTCGTGAAAGGCGCTATAGAAATGCAAGTCTTTTTTTTAATATAATATCAATGCTAAATGCAGATGATGGGGCATATAAAGCGGGCCCACTTATATCTGCGTTTCATGAAGCTTTTTGAATCATACTTGTATATCAGTGTACCAAATGTCACAACTAACAGGGAAAGCAAAGGCTTCTGGGGTACTAAGGCCTTGAAATGATCCCGTCTGATCTCCGCCACAAACTCCGTTCCCTGGCCACCGACTCCATCCCTCTCCCTGGCAACTGTCTGAGGCTGAACCAAACCGCTCGCAACCTCGCCGTCGTATTTGACCCTGAGATGAGCTTCCGACCACATATCCGCTCCATCACTAAGACCGACTATTCCCACCTCCGTAACGCTCCTGTGAAACGCCTTGGGACGTTTTACTACGCTAAAGGCGCTATATAAATGCAAGTTGTTGAAAGTGTTTGTCTGAAATTCTTCTCGCCACTATTTTAACGGAGGCCTTTAACCCGGTTATTTTATTTCCTTCCACCAAAATAAAGAGAGAAACCTCAGACAAGCACGTTAAGCGTTCAGAGACTGGCACCCCACGCCATCATTTCGAGATCGGAGATTGATAAATCGGAATCGAATCCCGAACCGGGACATCCTGTTCAATTTGGAAGTAAATACATTTTCTGAGTTTTTTGAGGGGATTTTTCAAAATGGCGCCTTTGCCATCTTTTCCATTGTCAGAGAAATTTGCTCGAGCAAAACTGTTGGGACACCCACCGACCCTGGGATGAGTTTTTTTTCTGCCATATGTTGCGAGGGTCCACACTGACACCTTGCTACCAGCGTGGGGTGTGCATTGTGTTTATAGCAGTTTCAAATTGCCAGCAGGCCACAGGCACGTCAGCGGAGGGTCTGTTCTCTCTCAGCGTCACAAGGAAGCAGGAGGCCCAGCAACTGAAACCACTCAACCACCAGGTTGTGAAGGAAGTATCTTAACTTTTTCTTTTTATTGAGAAACCCAGGTGAAGGGCAAAGGCCAATAGTGCAATAGGACACCAGCGCAGCTGAGAGGCGCAGGAGGGAAGACGAGATTAAAAAGTATATATAATTAGCGGTGAGGCGAGGACTAGCTCGGGTTTTGAATGCCGGCAGATTGTAGTTAGAAGGGGAGAGTGAGGGAGGTGAGCTGTTCCACATGGTTGAGAACCTGGGATAGAATGAGTTTGAGTAGAAAGAAAGAAAGACTTGCATTTATATAGCGCCTTTCACGACCTCAGGACATCACAAAGCATTTTACAGCCAATGAAGTACTTTTGAAGTGTAATCACTGTTGTAGTGGAGGAAAACACAGCAGCCAATTTGCGCACAGCAAGCTCCCACAAACAGCAATGTGATAATGACCAGATAATCTGTTTTTAAGCGATGTAGATTGAGGGATCAATATTGGCCAGGACACCGGGGAGAACTCCCCTGCTCTTCTTCGAAATAGTGCCATGGGATCTTTTACGTCCACCTGAGAGGGCAGATGGGGCCTCGGTTTAACGTCTCATCTGAAAGACGGCACCTCCGACAGTGCAGCACTCCCTCAGTGGGAGTGTCAGCCTAGATTTTTGTGTTCAAGTCTCTGGAGTGGGACTTGAACCCAGTAGAAGATGGTGCGATGAGTCTTGCTTTCAGCACAGTGAGGATACGGGGAGGAGGATGAGTGAGTAGGGTGGCGTGCTTGGATCTTGAATTGTTGCCATATTAAACTAATAAATCTACCATCCTTCCTAATTAGACATACATAGTAACATAATAATGGTATGGACAGGAGAAAACCATTGGCCCATCCAGTCTACCCGTCTAAACCTCTCATCAACTTGTATTTATATAGAGCCTTTAACGCAGTAAAACGTCCCAAGGTGCTTCACAGGAGTGTGATAAGGCAAAAAATTGACACCGAGCCACATAAGAAATTAGGGCAGGTGACCAAAAGCTTGGTCAAAGAGGTAGGTTTTAAGGAGCGTCTTAAAGGAGGAAAGAGAGGTAGGGAGGGTGTTCCAGTGTTTTATGGAGGTTCATCATAATAAATAGGCCCATTTTCACAGCAATGCCTGGAATGTGAAGTACTTTTCTATCTCTCCGGTTGTGTTGAGATATCGCTGAGCTCCATCAGTCCAAATGGATTAACTGCCACTAGATTTCATTTAAATTTAATTGCGGCGTATTCACTGGACTCTTCATTCTAGCGATATCTTACATGTTTGTGAAGGTTTCAAGCATTCACCTTTTGCGTACAGAACCTTTACATGTAGTAAAACGTCCCAAGGCGCTTCACAGGAGTGTTATAAGACAAAAAATTGACACTGAGCCACATATGGAGATATTAGGACAGATGACCAAAAGCTTCGTCAAAGAGGTAGGTTTTAAGGAGCGTCTTAAAGGAGGAAAGAGAGGTTAGGGAGGGAATTCCAGAGCTTAGGGCCCAGGCAACAGAAGGCACGGCCACCAATGGTTGAGCGATCATAATCAGGGAGGCTCAAGAGGGCAGAATTAGAGGAGCGCAGATATCTCGGGGGGTTGTAGGGCTGGAGGAGGTTACAGAGATAGGGAGGGGCGAGGCTATGGAGGAATTTGAAAACAAGGATGAGAATTTTGAAATCGAGGCGTTGCTTAACCGGGAGCCAATGTAGGTCAGCGAGCACAGGGGTGATGGGCGAACGGGACTTGGTGCGAGTTAGGACACGGGCAGCCGAGTTTTGGATGACCTCAAGTTTACGTAGGGTGGAATGTGGGAGGCCGGCCAGGAGTGCAGTGGAATAGTCAAGTCTAGAGGTAACAAAGGCATGGATGAGGGTTTCAGCAGCGGATGAGCTGAGGCAGGGGCGGAGACAGGCGATGTTACGGAGGTGGAAGTAGGCGGTCTTTGTTATGCTGCGGATATGTGGTCGGAAGCTCATTTCAGAGTCAAATATGACACCAAGGTTGCGAACAGTGTGGTTCAGCCTCAGACAGATGCTAGGGAGAGGGATGGAGTCAGTGGCTAGGGAACGGAGTTTGTGGCGGGGACCGAAAACAATGGCTTCGGTCTTCCCAATATTTAATTGGAGGAAATTTCTGCTCATCCAGAACTGACATACTGCTCATCCTGCAACAGAGCAACATTACAGTGTTGCAACAGTCAAAAACACGTCAAAAATACCTCAATGGCTGTAAAGTGCTTTGCAACATCCTGAGGTCGTGCAAGGCGTTGTAGAGATGCAAGTCTTTCTTTTTAATAACTGATGGCTCAGTTGGGAAATGCACCATGAGCTATATACATCCAGTGTATTAGGAGACATTAGGACAGGTGACCAGAAGCTTGGTCAGAGGCTGGCTTTAAGGAGGAGGAGAGAGGTAGAGAGGCGGGGAGGTTTAGGGACAGAATTCAAGGACCTCGGCAGCTGAAGGCACGGCCGCCATTGGTGGAGCGATTAAAATTGAGGAATGCGCAAGCGGCCAGAATTGAAGGAGCGGCGAGATCGCGGAGGAGTTGTAGGGGCTGGAGGAGGCTAGCAGACGTTAATGCTGGTTGGAGTGATAAAAGGAGAAGACTTGAAAGTGTTGAAGAGCAAAGTGGGCGAAACAAATCACAGAGAAAGTAAATAACAAAACGAAGAGGCAAGTAACTAGGAGAGAAAGGTGTCAGAATCGGTATCAAAGCGCTGAACAAACATGGAGACAACAAGCCTTAAAGAATTAAAAGCTTTAATGTGCCTCATCTGAACATCTTGCTAATTACCTTGTTGATTATTTCCTGTTTCCCTCCAGCTGAATCCCAGGGCAGAATTCTTTGAAGTGCAAAAAACAACAGCTTCACTTTGATGTAAATAAAGCTCGGGAGTACAGTGCAACCTTTGCAAAGAAATGCCTGATTGTGCTTAGAATATCCCGATCGCATTATGAAGGGCCAGGCCCGGGCTCTGAAGCCCCTTGTCACAAGAGAACAGGTGGGGCTTTCAGCTAACAAAGTGAGAAGAAGCGGCAAAATAAAGTTGTGATTTATTTTGGAACGCGGCCCAAAAACTCTTTAATGTGTGAGTTGTAAAGGTGACCACTGCGAGGCCTCCTCAGCTAAGGCACATCAGGAAAGTGCAGGGTTTCCACTGTAAATCTGTTCTCCTGGTCTGCACGTAACATCCTCGAGCTGGATCCTGGGTAAATGTATAAGGAAAATGTTTAATGCTTTTGTTACTTCTAGACTTGACTATTCCACCGCACTCCTGGCCGACCTCCAACGTTCTACCCTACGTAAACTTGAGCTCATCCAAATCTCGGCTGCCCGTGTCCTAACCCCCACCAAGTCCCGTTCACCCATCACCCCTGTACTCGCTGACCTACATTGGCTCCCAGTTAAGCAACACCTTGATTTTAAAATTCTCATCCTTGTTTTCAAATCCCTCCATGGCCTCGCCCCTCCCTATCTCTGTAACCTCCTCCAGCCCCACAACCCTCCCCGAGATATCTGCGCTCCTCTAATTCTGGCCTCTTGAGCATCCCCGATTTCCATCGCTCCACCATTGGTGGCCGTGCCTTCAGCTGCCAGGGCCCTAATCTCTGGAATTCCCTCCCGAAACCTCTCCGCCTCTCTACCTCTCTTTCCTCCTTTAAGATGTCCCTTAAAACCTACCTCTTCGACCAAGCTTTTGGTCACCTGTGCTAATATCTCCTTATGTGGCTCGGTGTCAAATTTTGTCTGATAATCGCTCCTGTGAAGCACCTTGGGATGTTTTACTATGTTAAAGGCGCTGTATAAATGCAAGTTGTTGTTGTAATGTAAATGCAAATATAAATGTAATCTGTACTGTAAGTGGAACGAGGCCCCCTGGAGTTCCATGTACTGTATTTAATCCATCTTTCGGATGAGACGTTAAACTGAGGCCCCCTCTGCTTTCTCAGGTGGATGTAAAAGATCCCACGGCACTATTTCGAAGAAGAGCAGGGGAGTTCTCCCTGGTGTCCTGCGGCCAATATTGATCCCTCAACCAACATAACAAAAACAGATTATCTGGTCATTATCACATTGCTGTTTGTGGGAGCTTGCTGTGCGCAAATTGGCTGCTGCGTTTCCCACATTACAGCAGTGACTACACTTCAAAAAGTACTTCATTGGCTGTAAAGCGCTTTGGGACGTCCTGAGGTTGTGAAAGGCGCGGGAGAATTGCAAGACTTTCTTTATTGTACTATTTGAATTGCGACATTTGGAGTCTACTGTAATGTACCTTTAAAAAGTTTAAGAATAAAGTATATTCTTGGAAAAAATGAAATCTGTTGCTGAAGCCCCCTCGCCCATCTTAAGAATTGGGATTTTTCTCTTTAAGAACATAAGAACATAAGAAATAGGAGCAGGAGTCGGCCATTCGGCCCCTCGAGCCTGCTCCGCCATTCAATAAGATCATGGCTGATCTTCTACCTCATCTCCACTTTCCTGCACTATCCCCATATCCCTTGATTCCCTTAATATTCAAAAATCTATCGATCTCTGTCTTGAATATACTCAACGACTGAGCCTCCACAGCCCTCTGGGGTAGAGAATTCCAGAGATTCACCACCCTCTGAGTGAAGAAATGTCTCCTCATCTCAGTCCTAAATGGCCAACTATTAAATCTATTAATAACGTAACTCAGTTCAGGGACCCCGAGCGGATTCAGTCCTGGTACTGGCCGCCAATGGCGACATTGGTCAATTCAGACAGGCTGAGGTCTCGGCCTAATGCACACCGTTTCTGCACAGCTGGTCTGTATGGGTCTTCCCCATCATTGGCGAAGGGGCAACGTTAGGGTCGGTGCAATTGCTCGGTCAGGGCCCCCCACCCGCCCAAGAAGATCCAGTCCCCAAATTGAACCATGCCATGAGACCCCCACAAGGCAAAGGCCGCCACTGTACATATATACAGTCATGTACATATATACATACAGATACACGCACACAGACCAAAATAAAGGTTAGGTTTTTATTTACTTTGTTTCTATTTCTTCTTCTTCTCAGGCAGTCCCTCGGAACCGAGGATGACTTGCTTCCACACTAAAAATGAGTTCTCAGGTGACTGATGAGTCCAATGCGGGACCTACAGTCTCTATCGCTGTTGGGGTTGTCCATGAGGGTCCTGACGTTCCAGGTCCCGAACTTCATTTTAAAGGGTGGAAGATGCCTGTGCGTGAATTCTTTTAACGTGGGGTGGCCGTTGAACACCAGCTACCACACGGGCTTGACAGAGCACGGTCTTGGTCCAATGGCAAGGGGATCCAAGACGATTGGAGACCAGGCTCTGCTACCTTGGCCTAGCACACACACGCAAACATACTCTATTTACTGGAATACCAGAAGACTTGATGTGAACAGCCTTTGGGACAATTCTGAAGACTTGGCACATCCATCCAAATTGTTCCGACATGGCACATATTTCAACATGAAACGGTACATAGGAGATGACGCATCTTCTTGCATGAGATGGTGCTGAGCCAACATGAGGTTGTGTGGATTTCAGCATGAGATGGCACATGATCTGGCAAGGGGTGGCACATGTTCCGGGGGTGACAGGTTCTGACAGGGGTCTGCACAGATTTAATCACAGGTCTGAGCTGTTGGTTTAAAACCTGCTCTGTCACTCCAATTGCAAGTCTGTAAAACAGAGAGGTCAGAAGCCCCTCCAACATCCATTGCTCACATATCCCGGCGTGAGATTGCGCCCCCCCCCCCAGTCTCCCATACTCTGAACAGCAATCATTCCTGTCACAATGGAAATGCACCCCCATTCAGCTTGGGCATCAAGGTCCAAATGTAGCATTCACGAGGACCAGATCAAATCACACAACCTCCTGCAGACAGGGCAGGTCAGTCCGAGCTGCAGAACCTTTGTTAAAGAACGCCTCTCCTCTGTCGTCCAGCTGGGTGGGACTGCCCTCGCCTGGTTCCATTCTTATCTATCCAGTCGCAGCCAAAGAATCACCTGCAACGGCTTCTCTTCCCTCTCCCGCACCGTTACCTCTGGTGTCCCCCAAGGATCTATCCTTGGCCCCCTCCTAATTCTCATCTACATGTTGCCCCTCGGCGACATCATCCGAAAACACGATGTCAGATTCCACATGTACGCTGACGACACCCAGCTCTACCTCACCACCGCCTCTCTCGACCCCTCCACCATCTCTAATTAGTCAGACTGCTTGTCCGACATCCAGTACTTAAGCAGAAATATCCTCCAACTAAATAGTGGGAAGACCGAAGCCATTGTTTCCGGTCCCCGCCACAGGCCGTGTGGTGAAGGTGCTCCCACAGTGCTGTTAGGTGGGGAGTTCCACGAGTTACCTGGTGACCATGAAGGAACGGTGGTGTTCGAGCTCTGCCGGAACTCCCTCATTGGCTCATTGAGTAAAAGCACTGCCTGGTGTCTCACAAAACCACACCAATCGTAGGACCTCTGTTTGAGCTGCGGTCTGAGCAGAGATAGAAGATCTCAGCTGGGTTATTATTTGGGGCAAAAAATAAATCAAGCAGGGTTCCAGTTCCCGGTCTCCTTGACCCCCTGCTAGAAAATGCACACGTGGCCATTGGGCGTGAGCAGGCTCAATTTAGGCTAGAATTACATAGAATTGCATAGAATATACAGCACATCTCATTAAATGGCGGAGCAGGCTCGAGGGGCCGAATGGCCTACTCCTGCTCCTATCTTCTATGCTTCTATGCTCTATAGAAACAGGCCATTCAGCCCAACCAGTCCATGCCGGTGTTTATGTTCCACTCGAGCCTCCTCCCGTCTTTCCTCATCTAACTCTATCAGCATAACCCTCTATTCCCTTCTCCCTCATATGCTTGTCTAGCCTCCCCTTAAATCCATCGATACTATTTGCTTCAACCCCTCCCTGTGGTAGCGAGTTCCACATTCTCACCACTCTCTGGGTAAAGAAGTTTCTTCTGAATTCCCTATTGGTGACTATCTTATGTTGATGGCCTCTAGTTTTGCTCTTCCCCACAAGTGGAAACACACTCTGGGGCAAAAATTGGCTCGCGCCCCCTTTGGGGTGATAACGTTGCCGGGGCGCTACTTTTAGCGCCCCGAAAAAGTTAGCGCCCCCACGCCCGAAATTGAATGGTAGCACCCTAAGCAGGAGGCGGGGCTACTGGAAGCGCTCCCCCTCCCTCTTGGGGCACTCCCATTCAATATCGCACGTAACGCCGCGATACTGCAGGCCTCCCTCCCTCCCCTGATTAAAGGGGAGGGGCCTAGTGCAGCGCGCACCGGGGCCCTGCTGGACCACCGGGGAGCGGGGTGCTGGCAAAAGAGCCCGGCACTCAAGAGGAGCGCCGGGCTGACCGATCGCGGCCGGCACCCCACAGGAGGAGGCGAGAGGGGGCAGGTGCTGGCAGGCGGCCCAAAAAAATGGCCGCCCGGCACCTGCCCTTTAATTTGCGCCGCCCCAGCCACAAACACCCCACCCTGACCCTGTCGGACAGAGCGTCCGGCGGTAGGTCAGGGGGCGCGAACCACGTTTGCGGCCGTTGCGCGAGCGGGGCGCTGCGCACGGCGATGACGTCATTGCCGGAGGCGCAGCGCCACGGGGCGCTACCGGCTACCGCCACCACTAACCTCCCGCTGAATTTCACGGGAGGCGTTAGCGGTGCCGCGCCCGGGCGCTAGGTGCTTTGTGCCCCGTTAGCGCCCTGAGGGGGGCGCAAAGCAACCCAATTTTTCCCCCTCCGTGTCCACTCTATCAAAACCTTTCATAATTTTAAAGACCGCTATCAGGTCATCCCTCAGCCTTCTCTTTTCAACCCAGCCTGTTCAGCCAGGCTGTGATACCTTTCACGAGCAAATACTCTCCCCAGCCGGGCTGACACACGTGGGCCCAAGCAGCACCCTTGGAAGCGGAGGGAAGGAAATCGGAAGAAGGAAATAATAAAACAGTGCTTGGATGCGAAGTGGCTTCATCTGGGGTTGTTTCTCCTGGACTTGTTTCGATCACCTAATGGGGGTGGGGTGGGGGGGGAGGTGAGGAGAGGAATTTCCTAGATTTTTTCCCCCAAATTGGCCTGGGTTTTTATCTGTTTTTCTTGCCTCTCCCAGGGGATCACCTGGTTTCGGGTGGGGTGGGGAGTGCATATATTGTGATGCACAATTGTGTGGGACAGGCTGGAGGAACTAGAGGTCTTTACCTGTCCGTCCTTGTTCGTACGCTTGCAAAGAAACATGCAAGGGATTTGCCGAATACAGCTCGGGCGAACAGATTTGCAAAAAGCCCCTGAAGTCAGCTCCTGTTAAAATCTGGCTTTTATGACAGTAACAGATTTAAGTGCCTATTTATTTATTTCGGTGGATTGTCGCCCCTTCAGCCTGCCACCACCCTGGAGTTGCCACAATTCACTAGGAGGCCGCCAGCTGGCTTGACCATCTGTTTAATGAGGTACAGAACATGAACGCAGCGAATTGCTCTCGGTCTGGGCCACCTCGTTCTCTGTTACACGGGCCATTCAGGCTAATGGGAATTTCACGCTCGGATTAGCCAAACAACTCCCGCTGTTGTATCATCAAATGCCTGGCCTTCTGTTCTCCTCCTGCCCGGCCTGCCCCCAAATACCTTTGTGTTCTTTAAACTCCAGACAGTGCTGCGTTCTCCAGCCTCCACTCACGAAACCATATCAAGGGAGCGGGAGGAGGTGGGGGCGGGGTGGGGGAGTATTTAAATGGATGGGGGTGAGCAATCATTATTTTGGTTTAGGAGCTGAGCAATGCTCAAAGCGTGGGTCATGAATATGCTTTGAGATGGGAGGATTTAATTAAGAGACGATCACATTTCAATGTTTACAGTGAGTGGATTCTCATTCTGAGGGGAATTTGTGTTTAATTTTACAAATGGTGGCCCTCCCTTATCAACAACAACAACTTGCATTTATCTAGCGCCTTTAACATAGTAAAACGTCCCAAAGTGCTTCACAGGAGCGATTATCAGACAAAATTTGTCACCGAGCCACATAAGGAGATATTGGGGCAGGTGACCAAAAGTTTTGCCAAAGAGGTAGATTTTAAGGAGCGTCTTAAAGGAGGTTAAATATGAGGCTCCCAGCCTCATTATAATATTTAAATAGCCAACCCGCCTCCTGGGAGCGGGTTGGCTGCCCGTCCCTTGTCCCGCCTCCGTTAAACCCGGAAGTGGGTGGGTTGGAGGCAGGTTGGGGTCGGGTTTGAGATTTTTAAAATTTTACCATCTCACCCAACCCTGGTCCATCTGTTTTGCGGGGTTAAATCACCCCAATGGCTTCGGTCTTCCCAATAGTTAGTTGGTGGAAATTTCTGCTCATCCAGTACTGGATGTCAAACAAGCACTGTGACAAATCAAAGGCAGAGGAGGGGTCGAGAGAAGTAGTGGTGAGGTAGAGCTGGGTGTCGTCAGCGTACATGTGGAAACTGACGCTGTGTTTTCGGATGATGTCGCCGAGGGGCAGCATGTAGATGAGAAATAGGAGGGGGCCAAGGATAGATCCTTGGGGGACACCAGAGGTAACGGTGCAGGAGCGGGAAGAGAAGCCATTGCAGGTGATTCTCTGGCTACGATTAGATAGATAAGAATGGAAACAGGCGAGGGCAGTCCCACTCAGCTGGACGACGGTGGAGAGGCGTTGGAGAAGGATGGTGTAGTCAACCATGTCAAAGGCTGCAAACAGGTCGAGAAGGATAAGGAGGGATAGTTTACCACGGTAACAGTCACTTAGGAAGTCATTTGTGACTTTGATAAAACAAACAAAATTTGACACCGAGCCACATAAGGAGATATTGGGACAGGTGACCAAAAGCTTGGTCAAAGAGGGAGGTTTTAAGGAGCGTCTTAAAGGAGGAGAGCGAGGTAGCGAGGCGGAGAGGTTTAGGGAGGGAATTCCAGAGCTTAGGGCCCAGGCAGCTAAAGGCACGGCCACCAATGGTGGAGTGATTAAAATCGGGGATGTGCAAGAGGCCAGAATTAGAGGCGCACCAATCGCTAAACCTCTCCACCTCTCTACCTCTCTCTCCTCCTTTAAGATGCTCCTTAAAACCGACCTCTCTGACCAAGCTGGAAATTGCGTCATGCGGGTAGGCGGGGCACTGGCAGATGTGTCACTTGGCTGGGAAAATAACCTCCGATCGTAAACAGCCTTGCCAATGTTGCCTACATTTCGAGAAAAAAAATCAACAAAAAAGTCCCTGCCCTCTGGAGAACCCTCTCCCGTTCACTCTGTCTCTCCAGTTCCCACCCCGCTTTCACAAACCTTCTCAGGACCCTTCTCTTCAACTGTAGCTTCGCCCTGCCTTCTCCCACCCGCCCCCCCACCAATGTTTCCATTTCCCTCCCGTTAGCATCTAATGCTTTTCCTCAGAACCCCACCAAGCAGTGCATTCAAACGTTGAGGGAGCTCCATTACAACTTTGATAACGGTTTTGGTGAAAAATGAGCCCAAATACTTGTGGAATAGTAATCGATCAATATAGAGCAGTGTCTCCTGCAGCTCATCAGTGAAGTCCAGAGCACTGGTTTCGAAGTCCAAGAATGTCCATTCGGAAAAGTATGGAGTGTCAGTTTAGGAGGCTTAGGGTGTCCATTGGGGAAGATCTGGAGTGTATGTCAGTTAGGGTAATGGGAGGGGGGCGGGAGGGAACAATCAAGGAAAATCTCTAACCTCCTACAACCCTACAACCCTCCAAGATATCTGCACTCCTCCAATTCTGGCCTCTTGTGCATCCCCGGCTTTCATCGCTCCATCATTGGTGGCCGTGCCTTCAGCTGCCTGGGCCCTAAGCTCTGTAATTCCCTCCTTAAACCTCTCCGCCTCTCTACCTCTTTCTCCACCTTTAAGATGCTCCTTAAAACCTACCTCTTTGGCCAAGCTTTTGGTCACCTGTCCTAATATCGCCTTATGTGGCTCGGTGTCAAACATTGTGGATGAAAATTTGATAACTCTTCACTAATAGACTTCAAAAGAGACTGACAATGCTGGGGTCTACAGGGGGAGACAGATATCTTGATGTTGTACTTTAGACTTAAAGGTAGGGATATTAACGGTAATGCTAGGACTTGTGGAGGGATACAGGAAAAGCTTACTTTTTTCATGGAGTTTGACAGGGTTGAGCGAGTTTCATTGAAAGTCAAGGAAGCAGTCAACTCAAAAGCCTTTTCCTTCATCTCTATTTAAACAGCATATTGTATGGTAATTATTGTTTTATCATGAAACAGTCACAACCCTTCTTTCATTCTCATTAGTAGCACGGCGCTTGGCAAAAGGCAGTGCCCATGCGAGGTGCCAGCTGCAGTGAAAATATGAAAAAGAGCAGGAGCTTGTTGCTTTCAGAATTCAAATCGCTCGTTTGTTTTGAGCCATGCAAGTGCAGGCCGTTCCTCAGACATTTAACAACTTCAGAAGTCTGATCATGAGCCTTTAGATCAAAGGATCTTCATGTAAGCCAACCAGAGACAAGAACCACAGCCATCTTTGATTGTCTACATCAATAATTCACTCCAACAGCCTCTTGACATATAGACTAAAAAGCAGATCTAGAGAAAAGGTTTCTCTGATATACAAGGAGGGTCAGGGTAGATATATATTTTAAATGTATAATCTTCTCTGTTTGTACTCAGTTGCCTAAAGGCATTTCAAGAGCTTTGAACTCCAGTGTATATAGTTACTTGCGATGCCTTCCGAGCAGATAAACTAACCTCCTCTCTTTTTCAAGCTTGCAGGCAACATGAGTTTTGTTTCTGAACAGTAGGTGGTTAGCAAACGGAAGGCAGATCTCAGTCATATCAGATGTATTCCTCCCAACTGTTTCACAGTGAACCTCAACACCTTGAATGTGATGGGTTTCCTTCCCCCTGTTCCGCCTTTGTTGCTCTGCCGAGGTGTGATAAAAGGCAGTCAGGAAGATTAACTGTAGTCGTCTGACATTGTACGCTGCACAGGCATTGTTCTCTGTCTATATATGCTTTGCCGATTCGTATTCCTTCACTTCACCTGACGAAGGGGCAGCAGCTCCGAAAGCTTGTGATTTCAAATAAAACTGTTGGACTATAACCTGGTGTTGTGCGACTTCTCACTTTTGTCCACCCCAGTCCAACACCGGCATCTCCGCATCCTGTTCCGCCCTGTTAGCTGCCGGAACAATTAGACGGTACATCGTTGAGGGGGTGTTGAAGAGTTGCGAAGGTCTGCTCTGCCAGTTGCTGTTGACTCGCCATGTGGCGGGCGTGGTTCAATCCCACTAGGTGCACTATCTGCTTGAAAAGGATGAGGCAAGAGAAACAGCGTAACAGTTGGCTTGGAGTGTGGTGTGATGCTGTAACATGACTGTGGCGTTGAGTTGAATCCGTAAACCATGTCAATCTAACTCGCACCAGGTCCCGTTAACCCATCACATAGAGTGATAGAGTGATAGAGTCATAGAGTTATACAGCACAGAAAGAGGCCCTTCGGCCCATCGTGTCCGCGCCGGCCATCAAGCCCTGTCTATTCTAATCCCATTTTTCATCACCCCTGTGCTCGCTGACCTACATTGGCTCCCGGTTAAGTAACGCCTTGATTTTAAAATTCTCACCCTTGTTTTCAAAGCCCTCCATGGCCTTGCCCCTCCCTATCTCTGTAATCTCCTCCAGCCCTACAATCCACTGAGATCGCTGCGCTCCTCCAATTCTGCCCTCTTGAGTATCCCTGATTATAATCGCTCCACCATTGGTGGCCGTGCCTTCAGCTGCCAAGGCCCTAAGCTCTGGAATTCCCTCCCTAAACCTCTCCGCCTCTCTACCTCTCTCTCCTCCTTTAAGACGCTCCTTAAAACCTACCTCTTTGACCAAGCTTTTGGTCACCTGTCCTAATATCTCTTTATGTGGCTTGGTGTCAAATTTTGTTTTATAATCACTCCTGTGAAGCACCTTAGGACGTTTTACTACGTTAAAGGTGCTATATAAATACAAGCTGTTGTTGTTGTATACCATCGGAGCACCTCGATCGTCCAACAGCCCATAGCTCAGACCAGCCTAAGTCCCCTTTCCTTTTTTTCCTTCTCCAATTGTTTTCCCCTTACCCTCCAGTTCAGCCCTGAGGCAATATTCATTGCAGAGGGATAGCTTCTTGGTGCCAGCAGACTTCCTGGGCTATGGTCCCATTGCTGGCACCAACCTTCCTGGGCTATGGTCCCATTGCTGGCATCAACCTTCCTGGGCTATGGTCCCATTGCTGGCACCAACCTTCCTGGGCTATGGTCCCATTGCTGGCATCAACCTTCCTGGGCTATGGTCCCATTGCTGGCATCAACCTTCCTGGGCTATGGTCCCATTGCTGGCACCAACCTTCCTGGGCTATGGTCCCATTGCTGGCATCAACTTTCCTGGGCTATGGTCCCATTGCTGGCACCAGACTTCCTGGGCTATGGTCCCATTGCTGGCATCAACCTTCCTGGGCTATGGTCCCATTGCTGGCACCAACTTTCCTGGGCTATGGTCCCATTGGTACCAGCAAACTCCCTGGTGTATGGTCCCATTGGTGAGAGTGGCCCCTCTTCTCCGCCCCTCCCCTCGGGTACCATATATAAGAAGGTTCAGTACATGACAATAGCTGAGAATCCCACTTTATGATATAAGCGTCAAAAGGCTTAATGCATTGATATGAAATTACTGTATCCCTTATTTTAACAGAGGTGTTAATCCATTTATTTGGAACAGGTTAACACCCCCATTAAAGCAGCAGACAGGGTAATTCCACACAAATGTATGAAATGTTTGTATTGCACAGCGAAATTGCTAGTTTATTGTCATTTAGGTGAATATGGAGGAAGTTTAAGAATATTATATTTGTTGAGGTTACTTGCGCTCAGTCGGAGTATTTTTAGCCTGCAAAAGAATCGGCTTTTCAATAATCAGGGAGTCCTCTGATGTGCAAATACTTGGGACTTGAGGAAGAAAACCTTACGATCTGAATTTGCACGTAAAGGTTTCAAATCTAAAACTAGAACATTATAAAAATTCTGTGCTTTCCAAGGGCCATATTTTCCTCCTTTTGCTAATTTTAGTGATTAAAGAGTAGTCCAATATAGGTTAAAAAAAAACTCAGCACCAACAGCCTGCCGAGCATTGCCCCGAGGAGCCCTTTGCACACAGACAAACAATGAGGGGGACAAAAGTGAATTTTTGCTTGTTAGAGGCTTGTTAAAAACCAACTATAAAGAATATGTACAGAATGCAACTGTAGAGCGGGGGTGTCAATGCTTTTGTCTTTCTGGGTCACATAGGTACATAAAAAGGACCCTCAGGATCCACATATAGGGTGAAAAATTCGGCTCCGTATTGCCCAAATTTTCAGCGCTACGGACGCCATTTTTGACGAAAATGGCTGTCCACACCACGCGCGCGCACTTCTGGTGCGTGCCGCGCTGGATGCCATCTTAGTGAGGGCGTTAGCGTCGCTGCTGGGAGCGTGCGCCAGGAGTACATAGAATAGGCAGATCGTGACATCAGTCAGCGTGCAATGCTGATTTGACGCCAGCGCTGCCATTTTCGTCCTCAACGCTGGAACTATCGCCCGGTGTTAACCTCGCACAGCTGAGCATGCGTTCAGCAGCAGGAAGGACCCCCCACCAGCCCTATTTAAAGGGATCAGCACCTACTTATAGGTTAGTTGCTGATTAATTTCTACTTGCTATGTGTAGGTTTGTGAAAGTGTTTGGAGCTTTAGAGTTGTTTGAAGTTGGTGAGGTGACAGGGAGTGGTGCTGCTAGTGGAGAACGCCTTGGTTCTGACTTCAAGGGTTCTGGTCAGACCGCTTGCCTCCAGTCATGGGGGCTCCAGTTGTCATCCCCCTTGGCCTGCAGCATGACAGGGAGATGAAGCACAGGCAGTGAAGAAGAGGACAAGCTGCTCACAGAGGGAGGAGGAGGAGGGGGAGAAGGGCTCTCAGCAGGAGACCTTACCCACCTAGGGTCTTCCGAGAGCAATTCTCTTACTTCAGCCTGAGCCAGGAGCAGGGTGTGAGGCGTCTGCGCTTTATGAAGGAGGTGCTCACAGAACTCTGCCACCTCTTGCAACCAGACCTGCAGCCTCGCACCAGGGCAAGGACAGCGCGGCCAGTGGCTGTGAAGGTGACCGTGGCCCTGAATTTATTCACGTCAGGATCCTCCCAGGCTGGAGTAGGCGACATCTGTAACATCTGCCAGTTCGCCATCCACTGCTGCATAAGAGAGGTGACAGACACTCTTTATGCCAGGAAAGGGGACTTCATTGTCTTCTCTCTGACCAGATAGAAGCAGGCAGAGTGTGCACATGGCTTTGCCAGGATAGTGGGCTTCCCCACGGTGCAGGGCCTCATCGACTGCACGCACGTGGCTTTGTGGGCGCCGCATCTAAATGCTGAGACGTACCGCAACCGCAAAGGTTATCACTCGTTGACTGTGCAGTTGTTGTGCGACCATGCTCAGCACATCATGATGGTGAATGCCTAGTATCCCAGCAGCAATCATGATGCTTTTATTCTGCGCCAGTCCGCTGTTCCCTCAGTCTTTGTGCCACCAAGACAAACCAGAGGGTGGCTATTGGGCTACAAGGGCTATCCGCTGACCACCTGACTCCTGGTTCCGCTCCGCAACCCAACCACACGTGGGCACCATGCATACAATGAGAGCCATGCTGCCACAGTTAATCTGATAGAGCAGACCATTGGTGTCTTTAAACAATGCCTCCACTGCCTGGAACGCTCTGCAGGAGCCCTGCAGTACTCACCAGAACGCGTCTCAAGCTCCGTCGTGGTCTGCTGCATGCTCCACAACCTCGCCATCATGAGGGCACAGCCCTTGCTACCAGGCATACCAGGTGATCAGCTGAGGAGGAAGAGGAAAAGGAGGAGGAGGAGGAGACGGAAGAGGAGGAAGTGGAAGGGAGGAGGCAACCCAGACAGCCCCTTTCTGCCCGGGCTGTCCGTGATCGACTCATCTGACTGCGGTACCAGTGAATGCAACCCCAATTCCCCATTCAACAATAGCCCCACACCTTACCTTCCCTCTGTTACTGACCATCACAGCATCCTCTTGGCCACAATGCTGAAATAAAAGCCACCACAAAAGAAACATTCCAATCCAACTTTATACATCAATCCATCCAATATTACATAACAAAGTCAACTAATCACCCTTGTGCATTCCCTTAGTGCCTCTTCCGTGTGCCTTTGCCTGTCCTAGTGCTCCTACGAAGTGCTACCCCAGTGGCTGCAGCATGGCTGGTGGAAGGCTGCTGAGTTTCAGTAGGGGAGACTTCAGATGGCCTTGCAGGATGACCTCGAGCAGCTCTGGGCCAAGAAGGCCCGGCTTCAGACTGCACCACCTCAGCACGGACGGCAGCAGTCCGGGCTGGCTGACAGGCAACAGCAAGGGCACTGGCGGAGTGGCAGGGGTGGGAGGACGAATGTTGTCATCCTGAGAGAGGACAGCAGGTTTGTGCTCCACGGAGCCATTGTCACTCCCCCGGGGCGGCGCCTCAGCAATCCTAGTAATCTGCTGGAGGACAGATTGCTGGACTGCTGTGACACCCTGCAAGTCCCTTTCCACACTGGTAAACACAGCCACAATGGCAGCAGTTTGAGCTTCCTCTGCAGCACTCAGACGTTGGGTGGCTTCTACTTGGGCTCCAGTAGAAGCTAAGACATCGGCCATCAGACACTGCATCATGGTTGGGTCCACAAGTGTGCTAATGGATCTGCCCAGCCCTTCCATGCTGGAAATCATGGGCTTCATGCTCTACGCAAAGCCCTGTGCAAGGTTAAGAGCATAACAACATAAGAAATAGGAGCAGGAGTGGGCCATTCGGCCCCTTGAGCCTGCTCCGCCATTCAATAAGACCATGGCTGATCATCGACCTCAACTCCACTTTCCTGCACTATTCCCATATCCCTTGATTCCCTTAATATCCTAAAAACTATTGATCTCAGCCTTGAATATACTCAACGACTGAGCCTCCACAGCCCTCTGGGGCAGAGAATTCCAAAGATTCACCACCCTCTGAGTGAAGAAATTTCTCCTCATCTCAGTCCTAAATGGGCAACCCCTTATCCCGAGACTGTGACCCCTGGTTCTAGACTCCCCAGCCAGGGGAAACATCCTCCTTGCATCTACCCTGTCAAGCCCTGTAAGAATGTTGTATATTTCAATGAGATCACCTCTCATTCTTCTAAACTCGAGAGAATATAGGCCTAGTCTACTCAATCTCTCCTCATAGGACAATCCCCCCATCCCAGGAATCAGTCTAGTGAACCTTCGTTACACTCCCTCTATGGCAAGTATATCCTTCCTTAGGTAAGGAGACCAAAGCTGTACACAATACTCCAGGTGTGGTCTCACCAGGGCCCTATATAATTGCAGTAAGATGTCTTTACTCTTACACTCAAATCCTCTTGTAATAAAGGCCAACATACCATTTGCTTTCCTAATTGCTTACTGTACCTGCATGTTAACTTTCAGTGATTCGTGTACAAGGACACCCAGGTCCCTCTGAACGCCAACATTTCCCAATCTCTCATCATTTAAAAAGTACTCTGCTTTTCTATTTTTCCTACCAAAGTGGATAACTTCACATTTCTTCACATTATATTCCATTTACCATGTTCTTGCCCACTCACTTAGCTTGTCTATATCCCCTAGAAGCCTCTTTGCATCCTCCTCACAACTTACATTCCCACCCAGCTTTGTATCATCAGCAAACTTGGATATATTACATTTGGTTCCCTCATCCAAATCATTGATATAAATTGTGAATAGCTGAGGCCCAAGCACTGATCCTTGCGGTACCCCACTAGTTACAGCCTGCCAACCCGAAAATGACCCGTTTATTCCTACTCTCTGTTTTCTGTCCGTTAACCAATCCTCAATCCATGCTAGTATATTACCCCCAATCCCATGAGCCCTAATTTTGTTTAATAACCTCTTGCGTGGCACCTTATCGAATGCCTTCTGAAAATCCAAATACACCACATCCACTGGTTCCCCCTTATCTATTCTGCTAGTTACAACCTCAAAAATCTCTAACAGATTCATCAAACATGATTTCCCTTTCATAAATCCGTGTTGACTCTACCCAATCCTATTATTATTTTCTAAGTGTCCTGTTACCACGTCTTTATTAATAGATTCTAGCATTTTCCCTACTACTGATGTCAGGCTAACTGGCCTGTAGTTCCCCGTTTTCTCTCTCCCTCATTTCTTAAATAGTGGGGTTACATTTGCTACCTTCCAATCCGTGGTAACCGTTCTAGAATCTATGGAATTTTGGAAGATGACAACCAATGCGTCCACTATCTCTATAGCCACCTCTTTCAAAACCCTAGGACGTAGGCCATCAGGTACAGGGGATTTATCGGCTTTCAGTCCGATTAATTTCACCAGTACTATTTTTTTACTAATACTAATTTCTTTCAGTTCCTCATTCTCGCTAGACCCTTGGTTCTCCACTATTTCCGGAAGGTTTTTTGCGTCTTCTTCCGTGAAGACAGACACAAAGTATTTGTTTAATTTCTCTGCCATTTCCTTATTCCCCATTATAATTTCTCCTGTCTCAGCCTGTTAGGGACCCACATTTACTTTCGCTAATCTTTTCCTTTTTGCATACCTATAGAAACTTTTACAGTCTGTTTTTGTGTCTCTCGCTAGTTTACTCTCATATTCTATTTTCCCTTTCTTTATCAATTTCTTGGTCCTCCTTTGCTGAATTCTAAAATCCTCCCAATCCTCAGGCTTACTGCTCTTTTTGGCAGCATTAGAAGCCTCTTCCTTTGATCTAATATTATCTTTAACTTCTCTTGTTAGCCAAGGTTGGACCACTTTTCCTGTGGGGTTTTTGTGCCTTAAAGGAATGTATATTTGTTGTAAATTATGTATTAATTCTTTGAATGCTAGCCATTGCTTGTCTACCGTCATACCTTTGAAGATGAATTCACTGACCTTGACCACTTGTGTGAGGTCATTAAACTTCTTCCTGCCCTGCGTCCACGTCCTCAGGGCTACAATGCTGGCATTCACCACAGAGGCTAGCTGCTCCCACTGCACTTGACACTGTTGCCTGGAGGTCCCCCCCCGGCCCCCTGTGGAAACAGCACCTCTCTCCTCCTATCCACCTTGAAAGCTCCAATTGTCCCCCAGCATCCACAGCTTTTTGGGGGAGAGAGTTCCCGATTTCCACCACCCTTTGTGTGAAGAAGTGCTTCCTGACATCACCCCTGAACGGCCTAACTCTAATTTTAAGGTTATGCCCCCTTGTTCTGGACTCCCCCATCAGTGGAAATAGTTTCTTTCGATCTACGCTATCGAATCCTTTTAACATTTTAAACACCTCGTAGGGAGGGCAGACCGACAGAAAATGAAGAATAGAGAGAACTTTTTAACAAAAAATGAATGGAGAGAGCTTCAATGCACTGCGGTACTGACTGGTAGGACACAGGCGCCACGTGAGGAATTCTCCATGTGGTGAGTTCCCATTATCTTCCGTACCATTAGAGGGAGACACTGAGCAATGGTTCGGTGGTCCCATCGAGGGAGAAGTAACATTGCCAGGCAAGTCACCACAGGTTGCTCTCACTCACCTCCTTTGCATACTGAACTGGATATACCATGGCCCCTGAGGCTGGACAAGTTATGCACCTTTGATCGCTATGTTTTACTTAAGGTTTTGGTGTCTAAATTAAGCACATCCATTTGCACAGTATGTAGAAACACACCGATTAATAAGGTATTGGCCCAGAAATTCGCCTCTCCAGCTTGCCGCGGGGGTAAGGATCGCGCGCGCACTTACCTACCGCGCCTGCCGTTCTGCTTCTGGCCCACGGGGACTTCAGCTCCTGGGCCTGCTCCAACTGCCGGCGCGCAGTGCTTGCGTGTCCCAGGGGCGTAGTTAGTGCGATGCGTCCCCTGGGATCACGTGGGCCATGGAGAGCCAATGGCAGCAGACCATCTTTTATTCATAGATTTGACAGGAGACCTGTCAAATCTATGAATTGAAATCGGCCCCAAAACAACACCTAAACTTCAAATAATTTTTTTTTAAAACCATCACATTTTTAAAATAACTATAAGTTAAATAAATTAACTACTTTAAACAAAAATTTAAATTTTTGAAAAAATTAAAATACTTTTTAACAGTGCTAAAAATAACCTTACCTTTCTTTAAAGTATCTAAAAAAGATAAACCTGTTGAAATTTTTTTTAAATTATACTTAATTAACCACTTACCTTGTTGAAAACGGGTCTTGTGCCTCCTTTTTAAAAGCGCAGCTTCTTCCATACTTACCCTCCCGGAGAAACCTGAAAAAAACCTAAGTTCGCTGCGTGCGCGCAGCCTCTCCCGCGCACGCGGTTCACCTCTGAACCCCTCCCTTCACGGGACTGGAAGTTCCGGTTTCCCGCGCATGCGCAGTGCATGCAGGAAACCGGCACTTCAGGAGGCCTTACGGGTGAGTACACAGCGCGTACTCACCCGGCAAGTGCCGAATTTTTGGCCCATTACTTTTGTGTTGTACAGCAATAAGCTGAAGCAATATAATATGAAAAAAAGGGTCTTTCATGAAAGCCTCCATTTGCTTGGTTACAGGGAAACAGCATTTATGATCTCATGATAAAATCTCATTCATTTCCCATGCCAATGAATGGAATAACCCTTTTGTTAGTGCTAATTCTCTCCTGTTGAGAATATACCTCAGAGATAAATAAAATCAGCACCTCCAATTAGAAAATCTTCTCCCCCACCCCCCCTCCCCCCAATCCAAATTTTTCCCCGAAGGTGCCGACTCTACCCATGGTGTCAGCTGTGGCTCAGTGGATAGCACTCTCGCCTCTGAGTCAGAAGGTTGTGGGTTCAAGTCCCACCCCACTCCAGAGACCTGAGCGCATAATCTAGGCTGACACTCCAGTGCCATACTGAGGCAGTGCTGCACTGTCGAAGGTGCCGTCTCTCGGATAAGTCGTTAAACTGAGTCTGCCCTCTCAGGTGAACATAAAAGATTCCACGTTACTATTTCAAAGATGCGTCTTTGATGTAATGCCTCCCTGACGGATTGTATCTCTGCAGACACATTGTTCTCTGTCTATATATACTGTCATGATGCGGAGATGCCGGTGTTGGACTGGGGTGGACAAAAATGAGAAGTCGCACAACACCAGGTTATAGTCCAACAGATTTATTTAATTTTACAAGCTTTCGAAGCAGTTCGCTCCTTCGTCAGGTAAGTTAGCAATGAGAGAATCTCCCAGAATTCACAATTTAAACCCAATATATACTGTGCAATCGATTTATATTCCCTCACTGTACCTGAAGAAGGAGCAGAGCTCCAAAAGCTCGTAATTTCAAATAAAACTGTTGGACTATAACCTGGTGTTGTGCGACTTCTCATTTCAAAGAAGAGCAGGGGAGTTAGCCCCAGTGTCCTGGCCAATATTTATCCCTCAATCAACATCACTAAAAACAGATTATTTGGTCATTATCACATTGCTGTTTGTGGGAGCTTGCTGTGTGCAAATTGGCTGCCGTGTTTCCTATATTACAACAGTGACTACACTTCAAAAAAGTACTTCATTGGCTGTAAAGCACTTTGGGACGTCCGGTGGTCGTAAAAGGCGCTATATAAATGCAAGTCTTTCTTTGGAGCTCCACGGGGTGCACCCATCCTTCAGTACCTCATTCAAGTGGCCGTTCTTCATAACTGATCCTAGATAATGCGCATCAACAGGTTAGTCAACTGTGGGGAGGCCTTGTGTTCAAGCTCCATTCCCTAGCAGGAGTCACTGGATAGTGATCCAGAGCTTGAATCCTGCCTGAATTATCTTCTCCCGTAGCCCAACTGTGCTGAGGCCAATTGTACTGTGCCCTTGCTGAGATCAGCCAACTAGTACAGACTGGGGTTTGAACCTGGGGACTACCTGAACTGTAAGGTTCATCACCATGCTGGCCAGTGCAACTTTGAACTAAGCCATGGGGGGGCGCCTTAGTTATAAAGCGTTTAATCTCAGGACACTGGCCGCACACAACAGGGCTGAAACGCAAGACTTCCCTGATGGGCTGGAGCGATGTTTGTAGCAAGCTAAGGTTGGAGAATTGGGGCTATAGTATTATAGCTCGACCTCCAACCTGAGCTCATATAATGAGATCAAAATCCCACTCTTTCTTAGTAATAATCTTTTTAAAAAAACACGGTAATAAGCACCGATGTTAAGTTAAGTACACGTCATCTCTCGAGCTCCCTCCTATCCTGAAGGCCGTGAGTCATGTGGAAGTACAGTTCCAGGGGTGTCAGCTGACTTCCTGTGCCTCCACCAGGCGGCCATTTTTTACATCTGAGGCATTTCAATTGAGCTATTTGGCCATCGGCGGGGCGGGGGAGGGGAGCTCACCGCTGCGCTCCATTCTGCCCTCAACCAGCTTCCACATACGTGTCAGCCGTGGCTCAGTGGGTAGCACTCTCTCCTCTGAGTCAGAAGGTCGTGGGTTCATAGTCCCACTCCAGAGATTTGAGTACAAAAATCTAGGCTAACACTCCAGTGCAGCGCTGAGGGAGTGCTGCACTGTCGGAGGTGCCGTCTTTCGGATGAGACGTTAAACCGAGGCCCCGTCTGCTCTCTCAGGTGGATGTAAAAGATCCCACGGGCACTATTTCGAAGAAGAGCAGGGGAGTTATCCCTGGTGTCCTGGCCAATATTGCCATGGTTGGATTTAAACTCACGTTCTCTGGGTTATTCGTCGAGTAACATAACCACTACACTACTGTCCTGAGGCCATAGATGGCAAACACAAATAGACTTACATCGCTAAAACAGATTGTCTGGTCATTATCATATTCCTGTTTGTGGGAGCTTGCTGTGTGCAAATTGGCTGTCGCGTTTCCTACATTACAACAGTGACTACACTTCAAAAAGTACTTCATTGGCTGTAAAGCGCTTTGGGATGTCCTGAGGTTGTGAAAGGCGCTGTAGAACTGCAAGTCTTTCTTTCATTCTTTACATGTACAGTCCAGCAGTGGTCAGTGAGCAGTGAGCAGGAATGGGAAACCTGACTGGCTTTCCTTTCCCAGTTCAATGAGGCCTCTTGTAACGCTCTCACCATTTCCCTGGCCTGGGCCAGCTAACCTCGCACTGGCTGGAGAGGGCACCTGGGACCCGTGTGACTCAGGCCCACGCCACCCAGTGCAATTACCCACTGAGCCATTCGGGAGACAGAAACCTTCCCTTTAAAGAGGTCCCCTGGCTAGTACACAATCAGCCCTCCTGAAAATCTCTGTTTCCTGAAATCCTGCACTGTCAAAAAATCAAAGCTTTGAGATCAATAGATGTCAATAGGATGGGTTCTGTTGCCAACGATATCTGAGGAGAACAAAACTTGGATTAAAGGCAACTGCACACCTTGAAGTGGAAATCGCAGCAGCTCTCTGAGTACGCGGAGAGCCACAGGGCAAAGAGCTTGGCGTTTGATATCTCAGTAGTCAACTGAACAGTGAGAGATGCAACTCTTTAGCTTTAATAGTTAATTTGTACCATGAAGTGATAGATAATAATTGGTAATAGTCTCGTTACAGGCAGTTGGTCAGATGGGCAAAAAAGTTTCTTCTTAGCAGATTTGAATTTGGAAAGGAGACTTCCTCAATGGCTCAAGGGTGGTATGGATTGAGACGTGTAGACCAGCTAGATCCTGATCTGTGGTGAGTTGGTTGACCTAAAGTGGCAGTGGGGGTAATACAATTGAGATCAATGTCTTTTTTAATAATTAATTCTTGGGATGTGGGCATCGCTGGCAAGGCCGGCATTTATTGCCCATCCCTAGTTGCCCTGAGAAGATGTTGAAAAGACAGACTTGCATTTCTATAGCGCCTTTCACGACCGCCGGACGTCCCAAAGCGCTTTACAGCCAATGAAGTACTTTTGAAGTGGAGTCACTGTTGTAATGTGGGAAACGCGGCAGCCAATTTGCGCACAGCAAGATCCCACAAACAGCAATGTGCTAATAACCAGATCATCTGTTTTTGTTATGTTGGTTGAGGGATTGGCCAGGACACCGGGGAGAACTCCCCCTGCTCTTCTTCAAAATAGTGCCATGCGATCTTTTACGTCCACCTGAGAGAGCAGACGGGGCCTCGGTTTAACGTCTCATCCGAAAGACGGCACCTCCGACAGTGCAGCGCTCCCTCAGCACTGCACTGGGAGTGTCAGCCTAGCTTTATGTGCTCAAGTCCCTGGAGTGGGACTTGAACCCACAACCTTCTGACTCTAGAGGCAAGTGTGCCACAGCTGACACTGTGGTGGGCAATGCTCCCCATAATTTTTTTTGGGTGCGCGGTCCCTTTAATGGGCGACACGGCCGAGTCAAAGTTTCGCGCATGCACGAAATTTCACTTTGAAAAGCCAGACGCATGTTGCGCGGGACCGGCAGACAGCTGCGCGGCGCGGTAGATGGTTGGTGGGCCTTCTGCTTGAATCGCTGCAATGTAGCAGTTTCATAGAAACCTCAGAGGGCAATCAAGAATCAACCATGTTGGTGTGGGATCGGAGTCGCACATAGGCCAGACCGGGCAAGGACCACAGGTTTTCTTCCCTAGAATTGGCTGCCGCGTTTCCTACATTACAACAGCGACTACACTTCAAAAAGTATTTCATTGGCTGTAAAGCACTTTGTGATGTCCTGAGGTTGTGAAAGGCGCGATAGAAATGCAAGTTTTTCTTTCAACGACATTAGTGAACCAGTTGGGTTTTTACAACAATCCGACAGCTTCATAGTCACTTTAACTGATAGCTGTTTTTGATTTTCAGATTTTAAAATTCTCATCCTTGCTTTCAAATCCCTCCATGGCCTCGCCCCACCCTATCTCTGTAACCCCCTCCAGCCCCACAGCCCTCCCCGAGATATCTGCGCTCCTCCAATTCTGGCCTCTTGAGCATCCCTGATTATAATCGCTCCACCATTGGTGGCCGTGCTTTCGGCTGTCTAGGCCCTAAGCTCTGGAAATCCCTCCCTAAAACTCTCCGCCTCTCTACCTCACTTTCCTCCTTTAAGATGCTCCTTAAAACCTACCTCTTTGACCAAGCTTTTGGTCACCTGCCCTAATTTATCCTTATGTGGCTCGGTGTCAAATTTTGTTTGATAATCGCTCCTGTGAAGCACCTTGGAACGTTTTACTACGTTAAAGGCGCTGTATAAATACAAGTTGTTGTTGTTGTTGTTTGAAATCAAATTCTTGGATTTAAACTCACGTTCTCTGGGTTATTAGTCGAGTAACATAACCACTACACTACTTTCCTGAGGCCATAGAGGGCAAAAAACAATAGACCAAGGTTCCCAGTACAAGCAAAGTATTTACCCAGACAGATGCCTTCCCCTTTAAGAGCAGGCTTGTCCATTCATTTCGTTGCAGCAAGGCCTGGAACTGATGCTGCCCAAGGATGATGCACAAAAGTTTAACGTGTTTGTGTGACATTCCTTTGCCTGCTCTTTTAGCAGAAGTGTTAACCCGTTATAAATAAACAGGTTAGCATCTCCACAAAAGTAGCCAACTAAAGAATTTAATGGCAGCATGTTAAGCAGTAGGACACTAATACCACACAGCATCCTTTCCACGTTTAAGTTGCTGTTAAAGTGGAGCTCCAGGCTGTGAGTAACTTCTTCCGAATAACATCATCTCGTTCTAATTTAGCTCCATCACTTCACCTACTCAGGAAAGCATCTGCTAGAAAATGGACTATTTTCTATCTCAGGGCAGCCTTGGAGAGAATGTTGCAACAACAACAACTTGCATTTATACAGCGCCTTTAGCGTGGAATAATGTGCCACGGTTCTTCACCGAGGCGTAATCAGAAAAAAATGGACACTGAGCCACATAATGAGATAATAGCCTCGATTTTAAAATTCTGATCCTTGTTTTCAAATCCCTATATGGCCCTCGCCCTCTTCTTATCTCTCTAATCTCCTCCAGCCCCACAACCCCCCCGAGATATCTGCGCTTCTCCAATTTTGGCCTCTTGCGCATCCCCGATTTTAATTGATAAAAAGGGAAAAAAATAGAATATGAGAGAAAACTAGCAAGAAATATAAAAAGCAGATTGTAAGAGCTTCTACAAGTATGTAAAAAGGAAGAGAGTAGCAAAAGTAAACGTTGGTCCTTTAGAGGCTGAGACAGGAGAAACTATTATGGGGAATAAGGAAATGGTAGAAACGTTAAACAAATATTTTGTATCTGTCTTCACAGTAGAAGACACAAAAAGCATACCAAAAATGTTGGGGAACCAAGGGTCTAATGAGGGTGAGGAACTTAACGTAATTAATATAAGTAAAGAAAAATTACTAGAGAAACTAATGGAACTAAAAGCCGACAAATCCCCTGGACCTGACGGCCTACATCCTAGGGTTCTAAAAGAGGTCGCTGAAGAGATAGTGGATGCATTGGTTTTGATCTTCCAAAATTCCCTAGATTCTGGAACGGTCCCAGCGGATTGGAAGGTCACAAATGTAACACCGCTATTCAAGAAAGGAGAGAGAGAGAAAACAGGGAACTACAGGCCAGTTAGCCTGACATCAGTTGTCGGGAAAATGTTGGAATTCATTGTTAAGGAAGTGGTATCAGGGCACTTAGAAAATCATAACATGATTAGGCAGAGTCAACATGGTTTTATGAAAGGGAAATAGTGTTTGACAAATTTATTAGAGTTTTTTGAGGATGTAACTAGTAGGGTAGATAAAGGGGAACCAGTGGATGTAGTATATTTGGATTTCCAAAAGGCATTCGGTAAGGTGCCACATAAAAGGTTATTACACAAGATTAGGGCTCATGGGGTTGGAGGTAATATAGTAGCATGGATAGAGGATTGGTTAACGGGCAGAAAACAGAGAGTAGGGATAAACAGATCTTTTTCAGGTTGGCAGGCTGTAATTAGTGGGGTGCTGCAAGGATCAGTGTTGGGGCCTCAGCTATTTACAATCTATATTAATGACCTAGATGAAGGGACCGAGTGTAATGTATCCAAGTTTGCTGATGATACAAAGCTATGTGGGACAGTAAACTGTGAGGAGAACACAGAGTCTGCAAAGGGATATAGATAGAGTAAGTGAGTGGGCAGTAAGGTGGCAGATGGAGTATAATGTAAGGAAATGTGAGGTTATTCACTTTGGTAGGAAGAATAGAAAGACAGAATATTTTTTAAATGGTGAGAAACTTTCAAATGTTGGTGTTCAGAGAGATTTGGATGTCCTCGTGCAAGAAACACAGAAAGCTAGCATGCAGGTACAGCAAACAATAAGGAAGGCAAATGGCATGCTGGCCTTTATTGCAAGGGGGTTGGAGTATAAGAGTAAGGAAGTCTTGCTACAATTGTACAGGGCCTTGGTGAGACCACACCTGGAGTACTGTGCACAGTTTTGGTCTCCTTATCTAAGGAAGGATATACTTGCCTTGGAGGCGGTGCAACGAAGGTTCATTAGACTGATTCCTGGGATGAGAGGGTTGTCCTATGATGAGAGATTGTGTAGAATGGGCCTATACTCTCTGGGGTTTAGAAGAATGAGAGGTGACCTCATTGAAACATACAAGATTCTGAAGGGGATTGACAGGGTAGATGCTGAGAGGTTGTTTCCCCTGGCTGGAGTGTCTAGAACTAGGGGGCATAGTCTCAGGATAAGGGGTCGGCCATTTAAGACCAAGATGAGGAGGAATTTCTTCATTCAGAGGGTTGTGAATCTTTGGAATTCTCTGCCCCAGAGGGCCGTGAATGCTGAGTCTTTGAGTATATTCAAGGCTGAGATCGATAGATTTTTGGACTCTAGGGGAATCAAGGGATATGGAGATCGGGTGGGAAGGTGGAGTTGAGGTCGATGATCAGCCATGATCTTATTGAATGGCGGAGCAGGCTCAAGGGGCTGTATGGCCTACTCCTGCTCCTATTTCTTATATTCTTATGTTCTTAATCACTCTACCATTGGTGGCCGTGCCTTCAGCTGCCTGGGCCCGAAGCTCTGGACTTCTGTCCCTAAACCTCTCTTTCTTCCTTTAAGACGCTCCTTAAAACCTAGCTCTTTGACCAAGCTTTTGGTCACCTGCCCTAATATCTCCTGATGTGGCTCGGTGTCAAATTTTGTTCGATAATCGCGCCTGTGAAGCACCCTGGGACGTTTTAACCAGAAAGGCTATCGGAGGGAATGCCAAAGCATAGGGCCTGGAGATTGTATGGATGCCCACCACCAATAGTGTGGCAAAGGGAGAGGCGGGATGCGCAAGAGGCCAGAGTCAGAGGAATGGAGATGTCAGGGTGGGGAGGGGTAGTAGGACAGGCTTTTGTCACAAGATGACGACTTTACACCACTTACCATTGTACAGGAAACTGTAAATATCGACATTGAGAAGCTTTGAAATCAGGTTTTGTTAAAGAGGTTTTGCTAAACTTCTCTGATGGTTGAATTGATAAGTGTATTACCCAGTATGAGCTGAGCCATACAGGCCAGGAAGGTCCCAGGTTTGTTTTCTGGTCTGTGTTGAGTTAAACGATTGTAGCGGGGGCACTACAATTCGCTTCAAAGCTGTGGACTAGAGAGGGTGGACATCCTGGAATATATTTTCTTTATGCATAAAAGTCTGCCTATTTCTGTTCCTGAGTATCACTTTTCCCTCAAACTGGTGGATCCATCTGCTGCTGAAACCCTCATCCATGCTTTTGACATCTCCAACTCAATTATTCCAACACTCTCCTGGCCGGCCTCCCATCTTCCACCCTCCATAAACTTGAGGTCATCCAAAACTCTGCTGCCCGTGTCCTAACTCGCACCAAGTCCCGTTCACCCATCACCCCTGTGCTCGCTGACTTACATTGGCTCCCGGTTAAGCAACGCCTCGATTTCAAAATTCTCATCCTTGTTTTCAAATCCCTCCCAGGCCTCGCCCCTCCCTATCTCTGTAATCTCCTCCAGCCCTCCAGCCCTCCAGCCCTCACTAGGTTAATTCCAGTGATGAGGTGGTTGACTTATGAGGAAAGGTTGAGCAGGCTGGGCCTATACTCATTGGAATTTAGAAGAATGAGAGGTGATCTTATTGAAACATATAAGATACTGAGGGGGTTCGACAAGGTAGATGCAGAGAGGATGTTTCCCCTCGTGGGGGAATCTAGAACTTGGGGGCATAGTTTCAGAATAAAGGGTCGCCCTTTTAGAACTGAGATGAGAAGGAATTTCTTCTCTCAGAGGGTCGTAAATCTGTGGAATTCTCTGCCCCAGAGAGCCGTGGAGGCTGGGTCATTAAATACATTTAAGGTGGAGAAAGACAGATTTTTGCAAGATAAGGGAGTGAAGGGTTATGGGGAGCGGACTGGGAAGTGGCTTTGAGCCCAAGATCAGCCATGATCTTATTGAATGGCGGAGCAGGCTCGAGGGGCCAAGTGGCCTATTCCTGCTCCTATTTCTTATGTTCTTATGTTCTTATGAGATCTCTGTGCTCCGCCAATTCTGGCTTCTTCCTACTTCCTTCACCCAACCAATGGCGGCCGTGCCTTCAACCGTCTAGGCCCTAAGCTCTGAAATTGAGCAAAGATCTCCTAATGAAGGTTCTTACCAACTTTGCATTGGAAATACCATGATAATATAAAAAGAAAAAACTTGCATTTATTTCGCACCTTTCTTGACCGCAGGACGTCCCAAAAGCGCTTTACAGCCAATTAAGTACTTTTGAAGTGTGGTCACTGTTATCGGAAAACAAATGCAGTATTACTGAAGTGGTCCTGCCATAAATTCTACTCAAGTCACTTGTACAGATCCTCAGTGGCACTGGAGGTGGCTTCAACTCACTGAGGATCCTGAAAGTGTTTGAACAAGAAAGAAAGGAGGAATTTGTATTTATATAATGGGCTTGACTTTCCTTGGAGCTGTTCCTACTCCACCACCGTAACTCCCCCGGAGGTGTGTCGGACACCTAAACAGGGCCTCTGCTGCCCTTCTGGTGAAGTTACGGCGGCGGAGCAAGAGCAGCTCCGAGGAAATTCCGGGCCAATCGCTTATCACGCATCTCAGAAATGTCCCAAAGCGCTTCACTTAGAATGAATTGCATTGTGCAGTTACTGGAGAGACCCATAGATTCGTACCCCTCGGAGATGGACTCATAGGAGACCTCTACAAGAGGACCCCTAGGAGAGTACTCTTGGAGAGACTCCTAGGAAACTACCTAGGGGAGGACCTCTAGGAGAGTACTCCAGAGAAGAACCCCTAGGAGAGACCCCTAGGAGAAGCCCCTAGGAGTGTTCGGGTAGGAGAGGACACCTAAGCGAATTCTCCTAGGGAAGGACTTCTAGGAGAGACCTGTAAGAGAAGCCCCTAGGAGTGTTCTGCTAGGAGAGGACCTCTAGGAGAGGATCCCTTGGTAGAGTGCCCCCAGCTTTATGCAGCAGGGAAAGAACTGGAGCATATGAAGAAAATGGGTGTAATAGAGTCAACACCATGGGCTAGCTCTATAGTAGTGACTGATAAAGAAAAACGTATAATCAGATTCTCACATGAATTGGTCCTAAGGACTCAAAGGAAACAATTGTAAGGGGAAACTACTCAATGCCAACAATTGAAGACCTTACAAATAAACTTTGAGTCTTCTCCGTCCTTGATCCCAATTCAGGATACTGGAAAGTTTCTCTTGATGGAGGAAACATTAAGCTCACTACCTTTAACACCCTGATCGGATGATAAAGATAGACTTGCATTTTTACAGCACCTTTCACGACCTCAGGATGTCCCAAAGCGCTTTACAGCCAATGAAGTACTTTTGAAGCGTAGTCACTGTTGTAATGTAGGAAACACAGCAGCCAATCTGCACACAGCAAGATCCCACAAACAGCAATGTGATAATGACCAGATAATCTGTTTTGGTGATGTTGGTTGAGGGATAAATATGGGCCAGGACACCGGGGGAGAACTCCCCTGCTCTTCTTCAATACAGTGCCATGGGACCTTTTACATCCACCTGAGAGAGCAGACGGGGCCTCGGTTTAACATCTCATCCGAAAGACGGAGATAGAGAGTCACACACCGGCCATTTGGAATCTGATCAGTTTGCGGAAGTCTTGGAAGGTTGAGACCAGAAAACACCTGACTGATTTAGTGTTACCTCATCTGGTGGCAATTTGCAAAGAAATTCATTCAATCAGAGAAGTTATAGAAGTTTACGGCACAGAAGGAGGCCATTTGGCCCATCGTGTCTGTGTCGGTTGAAAAAGAGCTCTCCAGCCTGATCCCACTTCCCAGCTCTTGGTCCGTAGCCCTGTAGGTTGCAGCACTTCAAGTGCATATCCAAGTACTTTTTAAATGTGATGAGGGTTTCTGCCTCTACCACCCTTTCAGGCAGTGAGTTCCAGACCCCACCACCCTCTGGGTGAAAAGACTTTTCCTCAACTCCCCTCTAATCCTTCCACCAATATGGCTTCTGTTTTTCAGTTGTGGTTATCTCCTTGGAGTTGCTGCCACTTTCCCTGCGACTAAACCTGCTCCTATAATTTATAGGAAAACCTATAGAAGAACCATATGCATCCATCGAATGGAGTTTCTTTCAAACTCTGATGGTGAACTCCCTGATGCCTTATTGCGCCATTTGCTATGGTACTGACTCACACAGACCACATGGGTTTAGGCTCAGTCTCTGGTCATGACTGAGTTAGGTGATCTCAGTCAGGGCAGCAGTTGCGATGTTGCAACTGGCCTCAGTACCCCGCTGAGCTACAGAGGAGAAAAAACATCAACCAGTGAGCCTGATAGCTACCCAGTAACTGTTGCTCAGACGTCTGTGTGTTTGGACATGGGATGAGGACAGGATTAGGCTTGGGGAGAACACATGGAGGAAAAAATGTTCTCTCCCCTCCGCTCCTCTCCCCTCCCCATGTCCTCTCCCCATGTTCTCCCCTCCCCTTCCCATGCTCTCTCCCCTCCGCTCCCCTCCCCTCCCCATGTCTTCTCCCCATGTTCTCCCCTCCGCTCCCCATGTCCTCTCCCCTCCTCTCCTCTCCCCAACCCCATGTCCTCTCCCCTCCACTCCCCATGTCCGCTCCCCATGTTCTCTCCCCTCCGCTCCTCTTCCCTCCCCCCATGTCCTCTCCCCTCCGCTCCCCATGTCCTCTCCCCTCAGCTCCCCTCCCCTCCCCATGTCCTCTCCCCATGTTCTCCCCTCCCCTCCCCATGTCCTCTCCCCATGTTCTCCCCTCCCCTCCCCATGTCCTCTCCCCATGTTCTCCCCTCCCCTCCCCATGTCCTCTCCCCATGTTCTCCCCTCCCCTCCCCATGTCCTCTCCCCATGTCTCTCCCCTCTCCCCTCCCCTCCCCATGTTCTCCCCTCCCCCCCCATGTCCTCTCCCCATGTTCTCCCCTCCCCTCCCCATGTTCTCCCCTCCCCATGTCCTCTCCCCATGTTCTCCCCTCCCCTCCCCATGTCCTCTCCCCATGTTCTCCCCTCCCCCTCCCCATGTTCTCCCCTCCACTCCCCATGTTCTCCCCTCCCCTCCCCATGTTCTCCCCTCCCCTCCCCATGTCCTCTCCCCATGTCCTCCCCTCCCCTCCCCATGTCCTCTCCCCATGTCCTCCCCTCCCTTCCCCATGTTCTCCCCTCCCCTCCCATGTCCTCTCCCCATGTTCTCCCCTCCCCTCCCCATGTTCTCTCTCCCCTCCCCTCCCCATGTCCTCTCCCCATGTCCTCCCCTCCCCTCCTCATGTCCCCTCCCCATGTTCTCCTCTCCCCTCCCCATGTCCTCTCCCCATGTTCTCCCCTCCCCTCCCCATGTTCTCCCCTCCCCTCCCCATGTCCTCTCCACATGTCCTCCCCTCCCCTCCCCATGTCTCTCCCCATGTCCTCCCCTCCCCTCCCCATGTCCTCTCCCCATGTCCTCCCCTCCCCATCCCCATGTCCCCTCCCCATGTCTTCCCCTCCCCTCCCCTCCCCATGTCCTCTCCCCATGTTCTCCCCTCCCCTCCCCTCCCCATGTCCTCCCCATGTCCTTCCCTCCCCTCCCCATGTCCTCTCCCCATGTCCTCCCCTCCCCTCCCCTCCCCTCCCCATGTCCTCTCCCCATGTCCTCCCCTCCCCTCCCCATGTCCCCTCCCCCTCTCCTTGTTTACAAATCGCGCAGTGTGACAATGTCAGCACTGAGCACCAACAGCATCCTGTCACATGCTCACTGTTGAGAATGAGAGAACAACACAATGTTCGGACATCCTCTCCCCTCTTGATCCCCAATTAGTGCAAACGATGAGTCGCATATTCATTTTGTAAAACTTTTATTGACGAGAATGCCTTTCATCCTTGTAGTCTTTCATCTGTATCTGTGCATAAGTGCAGCCTGTGATCAAACTCGGAGGGCTAAAACAGAATTTTTAATGGTGGATCATCGAATCCAGTATGATTTATACTATTTGATGCTGCTTATTACCACACAGTCTAGTTCTTTAAACCTGGCTCTGCTCAAGTCCCAATAAACTTGTTACTGAACTGGTTTGACAGAAAAGTTTCACTGGACTGGCGGTTTTCTGTCCAATTTGTATAAAGTGTCAGATTTCATTCTAATCTACCACATATGTTCTTTGCTGTGTGTGTGGTAATGAGATTCCAATTAGATCTCACAGAGTTATCCATCTCAGGATCCCCTTCTCCGTGCAGTTTAAATCAAGTGTCCCTGTGTTGAAACCCCCAAGTAAAGGGCCAAGGCCCTTGGCTCAGGACACCACCACGAGTTGGAGAGAAGATGAGGTAAATACACAATTCTGGTCTCCATACTACAAAAAAGGATATAGAGGCACTGGAGAAGGTGCAAAAAAGATTTACTAGAATGATACCAGAACTGAGAGGTTATACCGATCAGGAAAGATTGAACAGGCTGGGGCCCTTTTCTCTAGAAAAGAGAAGACTGAGGGGTGACCTGATAGAGGTCTTTAAGATTATGAAAGGGTTTGATAGGGTAGATGTAGAAAAGGTGTTTCCACTTGTGGGGGAGACCAGAACTAGGGGCCATCAATATAAGATAGTCACTAATAAATCCAATAGGGAATTCAGGAGAAACTTCTTTACTCAGCGAGTGGTTAGAATGTGGAATACGCTACCAAGTGGGGTGGTTGAGGTGAATAGTATAGATGCATTTAAGGAGAAGTTAGATAAGTACATGAGGGAGAAAAGAATAGAAGGATATGGTGATAGGGTGACCTGAAGAGGGGTGTGGAACATAAACGTCGGCACAGACCAGTTGGGCTGAATGACCTGTTTCTGTGCTGTACATTCTATGTAATTCAATGTAAATCAGAAAGTAGTGATTAGGTGACACCAAGCTTGGATTTTACAAGCTTGTAGATTATAGGACGAATGGATGACTGAGGGTGAGAAGTTCCACATTTCTGAGGTCCCTGGAAAGAATGAATTAGAGTAGGAGATGGTGCAGTGTATCCCAATTTCAACACATTGATAATGCAGAGGGGAAAGAGGCTGTAGAATGGGTCTATTTGGAGCTAAGAAGGAATAAGAGAAAAAAAGTTCTCTAGCAGGTCAGCTATATTAGGACTGTCCTTGTACTTTGGACTAGACTGTTCGCAGCCTCTGTGTCCTATTTGACCCCAAGGTGAGCTTCCAACCTCATATCCTCTCCATCACAAAGACCGCCTACTTCCACCTCCGTAATATCGCCCGTCTCCGCCCCTGCCTCAGCTCTTCTGCTGCTGAAACCCTCATCCATGCTTTTGCAACCTCCAGACTCGACTATTCCAATGCTCTCCTGGCCAGTCTCTCATCTTCCACCCTCCATAAACTTCAGCTCATCCAAAACTCTTCAACCCGCATCCACACTCGCACTAAGTCCCGTTCATGGAACGCTATCAATCGCTGTGGGGCTGGGGGGGGGGCGCTATTTAAAGGGGGCCTCTTCCTGTCTTTTATTGTTGGTGGCATTTTTGAACTACGCATTCTGAGAGAGAGAGGGAGAGACTTCTGGAGAGATTCAACGTTGTGTGAAGGAGTTTTGGGTACTGAGCAGCACTTTGCAGGTTCATTTTGATTTGCCATTCCTTGTATCGATTTAGCAGAGACTGTGGGAGCTGCACTCTGAGCTCTTTGCCTGGTACTCTCCATTGTTCTTTCCAGCACATTTGATGTGCAAGTCTCTCCAGGCTGAGATTCAAGGCTGCAATGAACAGGATGTGGATGGAAAGCAAGATTAACCATCCCCTTTAAGAACTGGCCCGTGCCATTGTGTGTGTGTTCCATTGCTGACTGACATTACATGAGCTTCGCCAGCGCTCTGAGTTAGCGCCTCACTGCTCGGCCTTTGCGCCTTAAGACAGGTGTGCAGCGCCTGATTTAGCGCTCCACTCACCTCCCGGGGCGGTAAAAGTGAAGTTTCCTGTCATTGCCGATAATTAGCGCCAGGCGCTAATATTTGCGTCCAGACGATATTTGCGCCCCAAATGGGGCGCGACCTAATTTCTACCCCAAGTGTCCTAGCTCAGGGGCACTAAGACCATTTGTGGTGCTGTTACCTCTGGGATCAGGTAACTCAACACAGACTGGGAATCAACTTGGGACCTTCACCTTTATGAGCCAGTTACCTGCATCCTTTAATAACTGAGCTAATTGGAGAGTCAATTTGAATGACTAAAAATGAATCATAGGAGGGCATGGTAAAACCCTTTGCATAGACTTCCAAGCAGGTCTATATCATTGTGAATGGATGGGTTTATGCATACGTTAATGCCTTTGTAGCTTGTATGTCAACTTGTAATATCCAGTGCACTCTTTGTTTGGTTTGACAGAACATCATTTGACTTATTCAGTCACAGCAGATCAGGTGTAGTCACATCTTCGCACCTATGCCTTCGATGCTAACAACAACAACAACTTGTATTTATATAGCATCTTTAACGTAGTAAAACGTCCCAAGGCGCTGCACAGGAGCGATTATCCATTTCCCACATTAGAACGGTGACTTCACTTCAAAAGTACTTCATTGACTGTAAAGCGCTTTGAGACGTCCGGTGGTCGTGAAAGGCGCTATAGAAATGCAAGTCTTTCTTTTCTTTCTTATCCGACAAATGTTGACACCAAGCCACATATTAGGACAGTGGTCAAAGAGGTAGGTTTTAAAGAGCATCTTACAGGAGGAGAGAATGGTAATTCGAGAGCTTAGGGCCTAGGCAGCTGAAGGCACAGCTGCCAATGGTGGAGCGATGAAAATCAGGGATGCTCAAGAGGTCAGAATTGGAGGAGTGCAGAGATCTCAGAGGGTTATCGGAACAACGTGTGAAGTAGTGGAAGGATTTGCAGGCTGATAGAGGCCACAACCTGAACACTCCTTCCATGGCCATATACTAGCCGATAGTGGGGTTAGTCCTATAAGAGTTTTATGGGCTCCCACAACCCATACGATGAGGGGGGCCGGGGCATCCACACTACCAGACATGAGTATCCTGATTGTCCCGCTCGATAACCCAGAATTCAGCTCCAGTCTCCACTCACTGGGACAGTCTGGAGCGGGATTTGAACCCTCTACCTTCTGACTCAATGCTACCACTAAGCCAACAGTCTCACTCCGTTATTTGTTTGGATGATTTATACACTGCAAGTTAATTCTGATTCTTGGTGTTATTTTTTCCATGTTCTCTTCCCTTTCCTTCATTCCTCTCCTAAAGCACTGGTTCTTTTCGAGGTACAGTTAAATCATGTATGCAGGCCTGAGTTGGTCAGCCAGTGCTCAGTGGGTAGCACCCTCGCCTCTGAGTCAGAAGGTTGTGGGTTCAAGACCCACTCCAGAGACTTGAGCACAAAATCTAGGCTGACACTCCAGTGCAGTGCTGAGAGAGTGCTGCACTGTCAGATGATGATCTTCCACATCAATTCCACTTTCCCACCATATCCCTTGATTCCCTTAATATCCAAAAATCTATCAATCTCAGCCTTGAATATACTCATCGACTGAGCCTCCACAGCCCTCTGGGGTAGAGAATTCCAAAGATTCACCACCCTCTGAGTGAAGAAAGTTCTCCTCATCTCAGTCCCAAATGGCCAACCCCTTATCCTGAGACTATGCCCCCTAGTTCTAGACACTCCAGCCAGGGGAAACAGCCTCTCAGCATCTACCCTGTCAAGCCCTGTAAGAATGTTATACGTTTCAATGAGATCACCTCTCATTCTTCTAAACTCCAGAGAATATAGGCACATTCTACTCAATCTCTCCTCATAGGACAACCTCCCAGGAATCAATCTAGTGAACCTTTGTTGCACCGCCTCCAAGGCAAGTATATCCTTCCTTAGGTACGGAGACCAAAACTGTACACAGTGCTCCAGGTGTGGTCTCACCAAAGCCCTATATAATTGCAGCAAGACCTCCTTACTCTTATACTCCAACCCCCTTGCAATAAAGACTAACCATTTGCTTTCTAATTGCTTGCTGTACCTGCATGTTAACTTCAATGGAAATGATAATCGGGAGAGATGTATAATGGGCGGCTGAATCAATATCGCTCGTTTTACACTATCACCCATAGTCAAAATGACCCCCTATAGGCGTGGCTGCTAGGTAGAAACAGGATCGTGTTCAGTTGTGATGTCTGCCAATGTTTGAATAACACTGGAATGCCACATGAAGAAAGGGCACTTAGGTTAGGTACAAGAGGCCTGCTGGCTTCCATGAAAGTGTAGCACAGAAGAGTAGGTGAAGAGGGAGAAGAAAATAAACTGGCGCCTGACTAACGTCAAAAGAAATGCGGAGAGGACTGGATTGTGACAGTATTTCAGCTACAGCCTCAGGTGGGTCACCAGAGAAAGCAATCTGTGTTTTGAAGTTTTGACAAACGTTAGTAATTGAGATGCCCTTTCACGACAAAGGAACCTCACCTGAAGATCATAAACATATTTGCCGGTGAGTCTCTTAGAATGGAAAGGTTTGACAGTTAGTCAAGGACAGACCTTGCAGATGTCTCCAGGCCAGGATAAAGAAATACAAAGGTTACAATATATTTATTTAAGAAATTGTGTTAATTCTTTCTGCAAAATCCTCCAGTACAATTTGCCTGCAGCTACATATCGACCAGCCTTTAGATGCCACAGTTTGTTTTACATTTACTTGTGTGTCATAGAATGGCCTGTTCTCAATACTTCGGGGGTGAAATTGGGCGCCTTTGCGCCTCCCATTGGGGGCGCTAATGGGGCGCAAATGGCTTTGCGCTGACATCGACTCCCGCCATATTCGGCGGGAGTTTTGTGGCGGCGCTACAGCGTTGCGCCCCGATCTCCTTCGCCCGGAGATCACGACATCATCGCCGTGCGCATCGCCCCGGTAGTGCCCTGGACCCCAAATTGACTTCCGCCCCCTGCAGCAGCGCCGGTCGAAAGCACCGACAGATGCAGGAGGCGTGCATCGGGCGACCGGCCGCTACGGGGGCGATGATTAAAGGCCAGGTGGCCGAGGTAAGTGGAAAAATAACTTACCTTTCCTGTTCCAGTTTTTTTCGCGGGTTCCTAGCCACGATTGATCAGCCTGGCGCTCTGCTTGAGTGCCTGGCTCATCGTGCGGGATGGCGACTGCCTTGGTGGTCCAGGTCGGTACTTTTTATATTGCAGAGCCTGCAGCGATGGCCTTTCCCTTTAAGGGAGGGAAGGAGCCTTTGAGCGCGGCAGCGCTGCCCAGTGTACAGCGCTGCTGAAGTCTCTGCCCCGCTCTCCAATGTTAGCGCCCTAAGAAGGAAGTGGAGCGCTTGATTACTGCCGGGCGCTAAAGTTAGCACCCAGGGGATGTTAGTGCCCCAAAATGGTCAATACCAAATTTCCCCCCCCTCATGTCAGGCATTAAACCAAAGACTGTCTCTGCCCTACTTTGTGAAAACATACGGCTTGAAATCACACTGTTGATTACTGGTGATGGGCTCATCAGTTCAAGTGAACTTTTTAGTGGGTTCATATGAAATTCCTCTGTCGGCCATTTTGACAAAGGTGTTAAATCGTTTTAAACCAACATGGAGAGGCAGTGAATGTTTTTCTTACTGTAGTCACTGACTAATGGGTTGAAAACCTTCTGTCTCTGCCAGTTGTAATGATCCTATGTGAAATGGGTTTGGGCAGTCTCACAGGTCCGAGTGGGTCTGCATCGACAACACAGATCTACCCACAATTCATCAAGTGAGTGGGCACAACTGTGGCAAATGGAGTTCAATGTGGGCAAGCGTGAGGTCACCCACTGTGGACCCAAGAAAGATTAATCAGTGTATTTTCTAAATGGTGAGAAGCAGGAACTGTAGAGGAGCAAAGGGATTTAGGCGTCCAAGTACAGAAATCACTAAAAGCTCGTGAATAGGTACAAACAATAATCAAACAGGCTCATGGAATGTTGGCCTTTATCCCAAGGGGACTGGATTACAAAGGGGAGGAAGTTATGCTTCATTGGATAGAGTCTTGGTTATACTCATTTGGAGTACTGCGTTCAATTCTGGGCACCTTGCTGTGCGCAAATTGACTGCCGCGTTTTCTACATTACAACAGTGACTGCACTTCAAAAATGTACTTAATTGGCTTTAAAGCACTTTGGGACGTCCTGAGGGGTACTATATAAATAGAAAGAAAGCCTGCCATCTTTTACGTCCATCTGAGAGGGCAGATGGAGCCTCGGTTTAACGTCTCATCCGAAAGACGGCACCTTTGACAGTGCAGCACTCCCTCAGCACTGCCTGGAGTGTCAGCCTAGGTTTTTATGCTCAAGTCTCTGGAGTGGGACTTGAACCCACAACCTTCGGACTCCGAGGTTAGAGTGCTACCCACTGAGCCACAGCTGACACACAAGTCTTGCTTTGAAAAATATCAATTTAAGTGGGTTCAGGGCCGGAACGAATGCTAGAAAATCTCCTGTGGTGCTGCTCACAATGAGTAAGAGGATACACTGTTTTATAACAATGGGGGTGTGGGCGATTATCCTCACACTAAACCTTGGCCAGTGGCTTCCACTCTGACCAGCATCCCCCACAGATACGCAGCCTGGCCTCATCTTCAGCCCTCGAGCAGCACTGCGGGAGATCTGTTAATGAGAATATATGGTAACAAATGCAGAAAAATATGATTAAAAATGTTAATAAAGGCTTTAAAATAACTCGACTGACAAATGAGATTGGACGCGTGCTGGGACTAAAAGCATATGCTAACTCTCAGACCAGTCAGCTCCGGAACTTACAGGACATCAATCTATGCTAAGCACCGACCATCAAAGGCTGCTATATGACTGGTGAACAAATTGGAGAAGTCAAGTGCTATTCACGCAGGGCCACCAATGGCAATCTCTGCCTGCATCAAAAACCATCTGGTGCTCGCTAATGTTTTTGAATGAGATCCAGAGAGATAAGGGTGGGAAGGAGGGAGGGAGAAAGAGAGAGAGAGGAAAAAGGGGGAGGGAGGAGAGAGAAAGAGTGGAAGGGAGGGGAGAGAAAGGGTGGGGGGGAGGGGAGAGAAAAAAAAGGAAGACCTGCATTTAAATAGCGTCTTTCACAACCTCAGGACGTCCCAAAGCGCTTCACAGCCAATGAAGTGCAGTCGCTGTTGTAATGTAGGAAACGCAGCAGCCAGTTTGCACACAGCAAGCTCCCGCAAACAGCAATGAAATAAATGATCAGTATTTTAGGTGTTGGTTGAGGAATAAATGTTGACCAGGACATCGGGAGAACTCTTTTTGAATAGTGTCGTGGGATCTTTTACATCCACCTGAGAGATCAGACAGGAGCTTTGGTTTAACGTCTTATCTGAAGGACGGCACCTCCGACAGTGCAGCACTCCCTCAGTACTGCCCTGGGAGCGTCAGCCTGGATTTTGTGTTCAAAGTCTCTGGAGTGGGACTTGAACCCACAACCTTCTGACATCAAGAGGTGAGGGCGATACCCACTGAGCCACAGCTGACACCACAAAGATGGGAGTGAGGATGTGAGGAAGAGAGAGGGTGGGAAGGGGAGAGAGTGAGCAAGTGAAAGAAGAGAGAGCAGCGAAAAAAAAGAGGGTTCCCATTCTAATATAAGGATGTGGAATAGAGTATCTCCAATGGCTCAGTGTGTAAACGCACCACCCAGGTTGGTGGTGGGCCATATGGAGCAGATAGTGCTCCAGGTTTGATCCTTGGTCTATGCTGGGCAAGCGGATCTCATCCAGGATGAAATTAGGGATATTACAACCGGCCCGAAGTCCAACCTGGGATATGAGGAAGCAAAATCAGCCAAGATTGTCGCTCCTGATCAGTATCCAGCAACCCAGCTGGGAACTGCATGCCTCCGAACATCGGGTGAGCACAGGATCGCGTAGCCTGTCGACATTCAGAATGGCACTTGGGGTGAAACTGGAGACCTTCCAGCCCCATGGAACCATACCCCGAGCGAGAATCAGCATCTTCAGGAGAGGCGGGGAGTGAAATGGAAAAAAAGAGGGGTTCGATTTTACGTCTCGCTCGTCACACCCTGGGATATGACATTGCTGTCGGTGCTAACTGTGCCTTCTGACTTTTCATTCATTTCTATCTGGTAATAGTGAAAGTAAAACAACTTCACCGCCATCGTTAGCCCCTTACTGTCAGAGGAGCAAATGGGAGAATCACAAAAAGAAAGACTTGCATTTCTATCGCACCTTTCACGACCACCGGACGTCTCAAAGCGCTTTACAGCCAATGAAGTACTTTTTGAAGTGGAGTCACTGTTGTAATGTGGGAAACGCAGCAGCCAATTTGTGCACAGCAAGCTCCCACAAACAGCAATGTGAAAATGACCAGATCATCTGTTTTTGTTATGTTGGTTGAGGGAGAAATATTGGCCCCAGGACACCGGGGAAGCAGAAGAGGGAGGTATTACTCAGATAGGCTTAAGCTGGGTCTATTTACATTACAGCAGCGTAGACTTAGAGGCGAGTTGATAGAGGTCTATAAAATAATGAAAGGACTGGATAGCGTGTCTATTGATAGATTATTCCAGTTTGACAGATTGGGGAGGACCAGGGGATATGCGTTTAAACTACAAAGTGTAGGTGGACTGGATGTTGGATGGTTCTTCCTTTTCCCAGAGAGTGGTGAGCCTTTGGAATACATTGGCAGCGAGTGGGGTGGGTGCTGACTGCATTGCCTTCCAGAAGGAGTTGGACCGGTTCCTGACTGGTGCAGAGATCGCATCTTTTTTAAAATTCGTTCATGGGATGTGGGCGTCGCTGGCAAGGCCAGCATTTATTGCCCATCCCTAATTGCCCTCGAGAAGGTGGTGGTGAGCTGCCTTCTTGAACCGCTGCAGTCCGTGTGGTGAAGGTGCTCCCACAGTGCTGTTAGGGAGGGAGTTCCAGGATTTTCACCCAGCGATGGTGAAGGATCGGCCGATATATTTCCAAGTCAGGATGGTGTGTGACTTGGAGGGGAACTTGGAGGTGGTGGTGTTCCCATGCGCCTGCTGCCCTTGTCCTTCTAGGTGGAAGAGGTCGCGGGTTTGGGAGGTGCTGTCGAAGAAGCCTTGGCGAGTTGCTGCAGTGCATCTTGTAGATGGTACACACTGCAGCCACGGTACGCCGGTGGTGGAGGGAGTGAATGTTTAAGGTATAGAAGGTAAGTGTCTTTACAGGTAACAATTGGTCGGTGTGATCTCCTGGACTGGTTTTGATCCCCTGAGGGGGTAGGAGAGGAACTTTCCAGAGTATTTTTTTCTCTTATTAGCCCTGGGTTTTTTCCCCTCCTGATTGTTTTGCCTCTGGCAGGAGATTACATGGCTGCGGGGGCGGGATGGTGGAGAGTAGGACAGTGTGAGGTAGGAAGTGTCTAGACCTGATGCTCCAGCCATCGTGAGAGTGGGGCAGGCTTGATGGACCAGCTGGCCTCTCCCTGCCCATCTTTATGTTTGGATTTGGCCCGTCTGAGCTCACTCATCCAGGAAGAACCCATAGTCCCCTGACCACAGCATCCAGGGGAAAAAAAAGTGGACAATTTGCTCCATCCATTCACCATAAATCAGTGGCACTTACAATAATACAGTGTACGGTCCATGTCCCCTATTATTATAAAACACCATGGGGGGGAAAAATTGGGTTGTGCCCCCTTTGGGGCACTAACTTCGCCGGGCCCGAAAAAGTTAGCGCCCCCGCGCCCGAAATTGAATGGTAGCACCCTAAGCAGGAGGCGGGGCTACTGGAAGCGCTCCCCCTCCCTCTTGGGGCACTCCCATTCAATATCGCACGTAGCGCCGCGGTACTGCAGGCCTCCCTCCTTCCCCTGATTAAAGGGGAGGGGCCTAGCGCAGCGCGCACCGGGGCCCTGCTGGACCACCGGGGAGCGGGATGTTGGCAAAAGAGCCCGGCACTCAAGAGGAGCGCCGGGCTGCCCGATCGCGGCCGGCACCCCACAGGAGGAGGCGAGAGGGGGCAGGTGATGGCAGGCGGCCCAAAACAAAATGGCCGCCCGGCACCTGCCCTTTAATTATCGCCGCCCCGGCCGCAAACACCCCACCCTGACCCTGTCGGACACAGCGTCCGGCGGTAGGTCAGGGGGCGCGAGCCAAGTTTGCGACCGGGGCGCTGCGCAAGGCAATGACGTCATCGCTGGAGGCACAGCGCCACAGGGCGCTACTGGCTACCACCGCCACTAACCTCCCGCTGAATTTTGTGGGAGGCGTTCGCGGCGCGCGCCCGGGCGCTAGGTGCTTTGCGCCCCCTTGGGGCGATAACGGGAGGCGCAAAGCAACCGAATCTTTCCCCCCATAATCCTCCGACTGACTGTAAGAAATGTCACTGGGCAGCCAACAGTATTTAACAACAGTCTTACATCTAGCAAGTGCCCATCACACCTGGTGCTGCTTGCAGTGAACTGGAGAACATGCCGTTTGATAAACTATAAGGGCGTTACCTACAAGTGTGACGGGGAAAGTGTGACAGGAAGTAAGTGTGACACTGGACAGCAAGTGCACGCCATGTAGATATCTAGTAGATCTTTGTGACATTGGCCACAGTGTCAGTATTGGGGAGTGTGGCACAGAGGTGGGAGTTTGAAGTGGTCACACAGACTGAGTCAGTGTGGGGACCCTGAGCTGATTCCCTGAACACTGCACTTGCTGCCTTTGAGTTTTAGTTTGTTAGAAGTGGTTCAATCAGCACCCAAGAGAGATGATCTCCCCATCTCAACGCTGAGCAAACATGAGCATTCTGCCTAAAACTTCTGCCCCCCCACTCTGGAGTAACTGTGTTGCCAATCGAGACGCATGGAATGACCTGCTGGCCTCAAAAGGGAGGTAGGTTTAGGACTGAAGGAGCAGGTGGGAGGCAAGCAGGCAGGGCCCAAGGCACTGAATGGGGGCATGGAGGGAGGGGACAGGAGGCAGGGGGGTGGCGGTGGAGGTGACTGGTTTGAATCATGAGAGACGCAGATTGAGCTCGTGGGCGAGCTGCTCCATAGCACTCACCATTTGTGTCTTTCTGGGGCTGTTTGTACAAAATTAACTGCTGTGAAGGGTTTAAATCTTTGGTCTGTGCTGACCATGTCAATGATAATCCAGCGTGATTAGCATGGGGCAATCAGGCAACATTGGGGGCTCTCTACAGTCATATGACTCCACACAAAATCTGTAATAGATAGAATAGTAGGTAGGTAGATATCGAGAGGAAGATAGATGTTGATAGAGAAAGAATAATGGAGATGGATAGATGACAGAGATATAGGTAGACAAGAGATAAATAAAGATAGACAGAGTGAGATAGATATAGAGAGAAAGATAGATATAGATAAAGCTGGAATCTTTCTTAGCTCTCAAAACCCTTTAAAGTGGTGTTATGCTACAAAGCTACATGTATATATGTAGGGGCCTTAAATATAAGATAGTCACTGATGAGTCCAACAAGGAATTCAGGAGAAACTTCTTTCCCAGAGAGTGGTGGGAGTGTGGTACTTGCTGCCATGTGGCGTGGTTGAGATGAATAGCGTAAATGCATTTAAGGGAAAGCTAGATAAGCACATGAGGGAGAAAGGAACAGAAAGAAATGCTGATGGGGTGAGATGAAGAGGGGTGGGAGGAAGCTCGTGTGGAGCATGGACCAGTTGGGCCGAATGGCATGTTTCTGCACTGTACATTCTAAATAAAAAGATAGAAAGAGATGGATAGATGACAGAGCTATAGATAGACAAGAGATAAATAAAGATAGACAAAGAGATTGATTGATGGGTAGATATAGAGAGAAAGACAGACAAAGATAGACAGAGATGGATAGATGAGAGAGAGATAGGCAGGAGATAAAGAGAGAAAGATAGACAGAGATTCATTGATAGGTAGATAGATAGAAAGAAATAGACAGAAATAAATATTGAGAGATAGATAAATATAGTTGGAGAGAGCTAGAGATAGTTAGAAACAAATAGAAAGGTAAAAAAGACAGAAAGAGATAGAGAGCTAGAGATGGATAGACTGAAAGATGGATATATATACAGTATATATATATATTTTAGATAGATAGACAGGCAGGGAGAGAAAGAGATAGAGAGATGGAGATGGGTAGATGATGGATGAATAGATATTAAAATCCTGCAAGGTGTTGTCCAACTTTCTCAAACAATAGTTGGAGTCAATCTGATATGAAGGTAAAGTTCTCACCCATTGCAGGCTTGTGTCTTAAGACCCAGTAAAGTGAAGTTGTCATCTTCTCTTTGATCTGTCTCTCACCATATCCCTCAAAAGAACATTTGCATTTCATGAATTTGAATGGCTGCCAAGATGAAGGTTGTACAAATGCATCACAATTGGCTCTCGGTGCAATGAATTCATTATTATTTTTTTCTTTATACTTTTTTTTGTGTGAAATCTTATGCTCATTAAGGTGAGAGGTGTTTGTAACTGCAAAGGGCTCGGCATCAAACTCTCAGGCCAGATTTAAAGCTGTGTGCCTTCCATATTGTCCCGACAAGGGGGATGACATTCTTTCTGGCGTTAGCGGTACGGGTCAATTAACTCTGCCGTTGTGGGGTTCTGCAGATTGTTTTGTTTTCTGGTGCTCCTAACACCTCTCCAGAAGCTCCATGCTGGCGTTAGCAAAGTAACGACTCCCTTTTTCTGATGAAAGGTTAGTTGAAGTTGCTGAGGCTCCCTCTCTGAGCCACAACTCCTTCAAGGAGACGGCAGGTTGGAAGCCAGGCTCTCTGCTGTATTCCTGCTGTATTCCTGCTGTATTCTGCTTCTCTGCTGTATTCCTGGCTCCTGATGTTACCCTGACCCACAGGTACAATAAGGCACATGATGGCACGTTTCCACGCGGTGCGTTGCACCGTTGTTACGCCAATGGAAAAAGATCTCCGCCCTCTGGTGGTCAAGAGGGTTATTTACACGAGGGGTTCCTGGGTTGGCTCGTTTGCATATCCATTGTGTGATTGGCGTAAATCTTGTGTAAAATGAGTGTTTATAATCGCTCTACCATTGGTGGCCGTGCCTTCTGTTGCCTAGGCCCTAAGCTCTGGAATTCCCTCCCTAAACCTCTCCGCCTCTCTTTCCTCCTTTAAGACGCTCCTTAAATCCTACCGCTTTGACCAAGCAGTATAATGTGGATAAATGCGAGGTTATCCACTTTGGTGGCAAAAACAGGAAGACAGATTATTATCTGAACGGCAATAGATTGGGAAAAGGGGAAGTGCAACGAGATCTGGGAGTCCTTGTGAGAACAGGAGCAAGGATGTCTTGCTGCAGTTGTACAGGGCCTTGGTGAGACCACACCTTGAGTATTGTGTGCAGTTTTGGTCGCCTTATCTGAGGAAGGATGTTCTTGCCATGGAGGGAGTGCAGCGAAGATTCACCAGACTGATACCTGGGATGGCAGGAATGACGTATGAATAGAGATTGGTTCGATTAGGCTTATACTCGCTGGAGTTTAGAAGAATGAGAGGGGATCTCATTGAAACTTATAAAATTCTAACAGGACTGGACAGACTAGATGCAGGAAGGATGTTCCCGATGGCGGGTGAGTCCAGAACGAGGGGTCACAGTCTAAGGATAAGGGGTAAGCCATTTAGGACTGAGATGAGGAGGAATTTCTTCACCCAGAGAGTGGTGAACCTGTGGAATTCTCTACCACAGAAGGCAGTTGAGGCCAAGTCATTAAATATATTCAAGAAGGAGTTAGATATATTTCTTAGGGCTAAAGGGATCAAGGGATATGGGGAGAAAGCAGGGACAGGGTACTGAATTTGGATGATCAGCCATGATCTCATTAAATGGCGGAGCAGGCTCGAGGGGCCGAATGGCCTACTCCTGCTGCTATCTTCTATGCTTCTATGGTCACCCGCCCTAATTTATCCTTATGTGGCTCGGTGTCAAATTTTTTGTCTTAAAATACTCCTGTGCAGCGCCTGGGGACGTTTTACTGCGTCCAAGGCACTAGATAAATACAAGGTGTTGTTGTTATTGTTGTAATCTGCTGAAGTACACGGAAATGAGAGTGCAGCCTTTCCAAAGACAGTTCAGCCTGCAGACATCAGCAGCAGAATGGAGGACAACCAGCTAAGGAAGGAGCAATGCTCAGCTCACTCACTTGATGCTCCGATAGCCCCACTGCATCTCTCGTCAATCTTTGTCGCATACTTTTCAAGAGCGGCTTGTCTCAGGGGTAACTCGCTCCCTGGCATCAGAAGATCATGGGTTCGTAGTCCCACTCCAGAGACTTGAGCATAAAATCTAGGCTGGCACATAGAGTTGCCATCTCTCGGCTAACATGTTACACCATCTGTCTGCCCTCTCAGGTGGATGGAAAAGATCCCATGGCACTATTTCGAAGAAGAGCAGGGGAGTTCTCCCCGGTGTCCTGGGCCAATATTTATCCCTCAACCAGCACCAATGAAACAGATGATCTGGTCGTTATCACATTGCTGTTTGTGGGACCTTGCTGTGCGCAAATTGACTGCCGCGCGCCTCCACGCAATCCATTCAGCCCAGCTACTGTTCTTTCTATCGGTACTGCCACATGTCATTCCTATCTGTACTTTTATCATCGCTGTTAACCTTGGCCTTTTGAGGTTTAACCTTGTCTTATCATCTCATTCATCTTGCTATTTAAATGTGGAGTGTGCAGAGAAGGAGGAGCTTCAGTTTCCTATTTTAAATAAAACAACAGGGGGTGACGCTGGGGTTGTCCTAGTGTCACAAACAGAAAGACAACTGCACAAGTGGCCCCTCAAACTGAGGAGGCACCACGAGTATAATTAAACATACAATCCAATTAAACTGAAATAAACTCCCAATTTAAATCGCAACATTATGATCGGTGCCGATAAGACACTCTGGGGGTGAAATTCGACTTGGGGCAGGGATGCAAAACAGACGGTAACGCATCTGCCGCCAGTTTCTTCGCAATAGTGCCGTGGGGATCTTTTCCATCCACCCAAGAGGGCAGACGGGGCCTCGGTTTAAAGTCTCATCGGAAAGACGGCACCTCCGACAGTGCAGCACTCCCTCAGCACTGCACTGGGAGTGCCAGTCTGGATTATGGGCTCAAGTCTCTGAGTCAACTGATTTTATTGACGTCACAGAGTGAGCAGGGAGTACTTATACGATGTGCTGGAGTACAGTTCTCTCAAACTCTACAGTGTCAGCCGTGGCTCAGTGGGTAGCACTCTTACCTCTGAGTCCGAAGGTTGTGGGTTCAAGTCCCACTCCAGAGATTGAAGCACAAAATCTCTTCTTCTTAGGCAGTCCCTCGGGACCGAGGATGACTTGCTTCCACACTAAAAATAAGTTCTCAGGTGACTGATGAGTCCAATGCGGGACCTACAGTCTCTGTCACAGGTGGGGCAGACGGTGGTTGTTGAAGGGGCGGGTGGGTGGGGTGCTTGGTGATGTAAGAAAACTACTAGGCACTTGGTCTAAGCATTAAACAAAGCTTTAATCAACTGTTTTCCAATATGGAGATCGAGTTGTGTCCTTCACTAGTTCCTATTAAAGAATGTCATGAGCAAGCTGGGCCCATGCCCGAGTATTTATACTCTCCCTAGACAGCGCCACCAGCAGGCCGCACAGTATTACTTCATAAGTCATTTCCACATGAATGACAAGATTCATGTCACTTGGGTTGACTTCTGCTTGCTCCAGGCGAAGAGATTCGAGGTGTTCGGCGCCTTCCCGGATGCTTCTCCTCCACTTTGTGCGGTCTTGGGCCAGGGATTCCCAGGTGTCGGTGGGGGTATTGCATTTTTTCAAGGAGGCTTTGAGGGTGTCCTTGAAGCATTTCCTCTGCCCACCTGGGGCTCTCTTGCCGTGTCGGAGCTCCGAGTAGAGCGCTTGTTTTGGGAGTCTCGTATCAAGCATGCGGACAATGTGACCCGTCCATCGGAGCTGATCGAGCGTGGTCAAAGCTTCGATGCTGGGGATGTTAGCCTGAGCGAGAACACTGACGTTGGTGCGTCTATCCTGCCAATGGATTTGCAGGATCTTGCGGAGGCAGCGTTGATGGTACCTCTCCAGTGCTTTGAGGTGCCTGCTGTACATGGTCCATGTCTCTGAAGCATACAGGAGGGTGGGTATCACTACTGCTCTGTAGACCATGAGCTTAGTGCTGGGTTTGAGGTCCTGGTCTTCAAACACTCTCTTCCTCAGGTGACCGAAGGCTGCACTGGCACACTGAAGGCAGTGTTGGACTTCGTCATCGACGTCTGCCCTTGTTGACAGTAGACTCCCGAGGTATGGAAAGTGGTCCATGTTGTCCAAGGCCTCGTCGTGGATTTTGATAATCGGGGGCAGTACTGTGTGGCAGCGGCAGGTTGGTAGAGGACCTTTGTCTTACGGATGTTTAGTGTAAGGCCCATGCTCTCGTACGCTTCGGTGAAGGTGTTGACGATGGTTTGGAGTTTGACCTCCGAGTGTGCGCAGACGCAAGTGTCGTCTGCATACTGTCATTCGATGACAGAGGATGGGACGACCTTGGATCTGGACTGGAGGTGACGGAGGTTGAACAGTTTCCCGTTTGTTCTGTAGATTAGCTCCACTCCAGTAGGGAGCTTACTGAGGGTGAGATGGAGGATTGCAGCAAGGAAGATCGAGAAGAGCGTTGGTGCGATGACACAGCCTTACTTCACCCTGGTCTGTACGTGAATTGGGTCTGTGGTGATCCGTTGGTCAGGATCACGGCTTGCATGTCGTCGTGAAGCAGGCAGAGGATGGTGACAAACTTTTGAGGGCAGCCGAATTTGAGGAGGACACTCCATAATCCCTCACGGTTGACAGTGTCGAAGGCCTTTGTGAGATCAAAGAAGGCCATGTACAGCGGTTGGTGCTGTTCCCTGCATTTCTCTTGTATTTGACGCGCGGTAAAGATCATGTCCATTGTGCCCCTTAGTGGGTGGAATCCGCATTGCGACTCTGGGAGGAGCTCTTCAACCACTGGGAGAAGGCGATTGAGGAGGATTCTTGCGATGAATTTCCCTGTGGCAGACAAAAATCTAGGCTGACACGCCAGTGCAGTGCTGAGGGAGTGCTGTACTGTCAGAGGTGCCGTCTTTCAGATGAGATGTCTGCTCTCTCTGGTGAACAAAATAGATCCGATGGTACTATTTTGAAGAAGAGCAGGGGAGTTATCCCCAGTGTCCTAACCTCAATCAACATCACTAAAAAAGCAGATTATCTGGTCATTGTTTTATGTGGGACTGTGCTGTGTGCAAATTGGCTACACTTCAAAAGTACTTCATTGGCTGTAAAGTGATTTGGGAATGTCCTGAGGAGTGAAAGGCGCTATAAAAATGCAAGTCTTCCTTTTCTTTTTCTTTCTAACTTGCCAAGTGACTCACTTGCCAAAGACAGGCCTCATGATTTATTCCTGGGATTGACTGTAAGGTGTGCTCAGTGCCTCCCTAGGATTCTGCTGGCATGCTACTTCGATTCTTTCCTGGCCTTGCGACTTCCTCAACCACAGCAGCAATATTCTGGGCGACTGTTTTGCGGCGTATTAGGAGCCACTTGTGCAAAGGCATGTGCTGCCACTTTACATGTGGTTTGAAGGTTATGAGGACAGGTTGCATAAACCTGGCTTGTATTCCCTTGAGCTTAGAAGGTTGAGGGGTGATCGGATTGAGGTGTTTAAAATGATTAAGGGATTCGATAAGGTAGCTACAGAGAAACTATTTCCTCTGGTGGGGGGAGTCCAGAACAAGGGGCCATAACCTTAAAATTAGAGCCAGGCCGTTCAGGGTGAAATCAGGAAGCACTTCTCACACAAAGGGTCGTGGAATTCTGGAACACTCTCCCAGAAAAAGCTGTGGGTGTTGGGTCAGTTAGAGCTTTCAAGACTGAGATCAATAGATTTTTATTAGCAAATGGAATCACGGGATATGGAGCGAAGACGGGTAAATAGAGTCGAGGTACGGATCAGCCATGATCTCATTGAATGGTGTAACAGGCTCGAGGGGGCTGAACGGCCTCCTCCTGTTCCTGTGTAACAGGCTCGAGGGGCTGAATGGCCTCCTCCTGTTCCTATGTAACAGGCTCGAGGGGCTGAATGGCCTCCTCCTGTTCCTAATGTAACAGGCTCGACGGGGCTGAATGGCCTCCTCCTGTTCCTAATGTAAGAGGCTCGAGGGGGACTGAACGGCCTCCTCCTGTTCCGAATGTAACAGGCTCGAGGGGCTGAATGGCCTCCTCCTGTTCCAAATGTAACAGGCTCGAGGGGCTGAACGGCCTCCTCCTGTTCCTAATGTAACAGGCTCGAGGGGCTGAATGGCCTCCTCCTGTTCCTAATGTAACAGGCTCGAGGGGGCTGAATGACCTCCTCCTGTTCCTAATGTAACAGCCTCGAGGGGCTGAATGGCCTCCTCTAGTTCCTAATGTAACAGGCTCGAAAGGCTGAATGGCCTCCTCCTGTTCCTAATGTAACAGGCTCGAGGGGCTGAATGGCCTCCTCCTGTTCCTAACGTAACAGGCTCGAGGGGCTAAATGGCCTCCTCCTGTTCCTGTGTAACAGGCTCGAGGGGCTGAACGGCCTCCTCCTGTTCCTAATGTAACAGGCTCGAGGGGCTGAACGGCCTCCTCCTGTTCCTAATGTAACAGGCTCGAGGGGCTGAATGGCCTCCTCCTGTTCCTAATGTAACAGGCTCGAGGGGTTGAATGGCCTCCTCCTGTTCCTAATGTAACAGGCTCGAGGGGTTGAATGGCCTAATCCTGTTCCTAATGTAACAGGCTTGAGGGACTGAATGGCCTCCTCCTGTTCCTAATGTAGCAGGCTCGCGGGGCTGAATGGCCTCCTCCTGTTCCTGTGTAACAGGCTCGAGGGGCTGAATGGCCTCCTCCTGTTCCTAATGTAACAGGCTCAAGGGGCTGAATGGCCTCCTCCTGTTCCTGTGTAACAGGCTCAAGTGGCTGAATGGCCTCCTCCTGTTCCTAATGTAACAGGCTCGAGGGGCTGAATGGCCTCCTCCTGTTCCTGTGTAACAGGCTCGAGGGGCTGAACGGCCTCCTCCTGTTCCTAATGTAACAGGCTCGAGTGGTTGACTGGCCTCCTCCTGTTCCTAATGTAACAGGTTCGAGTGGCTGAATGGCCTCCTCCTGTTCCTAATGTAACAGGCTCGAGGGGCTGAATGGCCTCCTCCTGTTCCTAATGTAACCGGCTCGAGGGGTTGAATGGCCTGCTCCTGTTCCTAATGTAACAGGCTCAAGGGACTGAATGGCCTCCTCATGTTCCTGTGTAACAGGCTCGAGGGGCTGAACGGCCTCCTCCTGTTCTTAATGTAACAGGCTCGAGGGGCTGAATGGCCTCCTCCTGTTCCTAATGTAACAGGTTCGAGTGGCTGAATGGCCTCCTCCTGTTCCTGATGTAACAGGCTCGAGGGGTTGAATGGCCTGCTCCTGTTCCTAATGTAACAGGTTCGAGTGGCTGAATGGCCTCCTCCTGTTCCTGATGTAACAGGCTCGAGGGGCTGAATGGCCTCCTCCTGTTCCTGATGTAACAGGCTCGAGGGGCTGAATGGCCTCCTCCTGTTCCTAATGTAACCGGCTCGAGGGGTTGAATGGCCTGCTCCTGTTCCTAATGCAACAGGGTCAAGGGACTGAATGGCCTAATCCTGTTCCTAATGTAACAGGCTTGAGGGACTGAATGGCCTCCTCCTGTTCCTATAGTAACAGGCTCGAGGGGCTGAATGGCCTCCTCCTATTCCTAATGTAACAGGTTCGAGGGGCTGAATGGCCTCCTCCTGTTCCTAATGTAAAAGGCTCGGGGGGCTGAATGGCCTCCTCCTGTTCCAAATGTAACAGGCTCGAGGGGCTGAATGGCCTCCTCCTGTTGCTGTGTAACAGGCTCAAGGGGCTGAACAGCCTCCTCCTGTTCCTGTGTAACAGGCTCGAGGGGCCGAATGGCCTCCTCCTGTTCCTGTGTAACAGGCTCGAGGGACTGAATGGCCTCTTCCTGTTCCTAATGTAACAGGTTCGAGGGACTGAATGGCCTCCTCCTGTTCCTGTGTAAAAGGCTTGAGGGGCTGAATGGCCTCCTCCTGTTCCTAATGTAATAGGATCGAGGGGCTGAATGGCCTCCTCCTGTTCCTGTGTAACAGGCTTGAGGGGCAGAATGGCCTCCTCCTGTTCCTATGTAACAGGCTCGAGGGACTGAATTGCCTCCTCCTGTTCCTAAAGTAACAGGCTCGAGGGAATGAATGGCCTCCTCTTGTTCCTACTGTAACAGGCTCGAGGGACTGAATGGCCTCCTCCTGTTCCTAAAGTAACAGGCTCGAGGGACTGAATGGCCTCCTCTTGTTCCTACTGTAACAGGCTCGAGGGAGGCTGAATGGCCTCCACCTGTTCCTGTGTAACAGGCTTGAGGGGCTGAATGGCCTCCTCCTGTTCCTAATGTAACAGACCCGAGGGGCTGAATGGCCTCCTCCTGTTCCTGTGTAACAGGCTCGAGGGACTGAATGGCCTCCTCCTGTTCCTAATGTAACGGGCTTGAGGGGGGCTGAATGGCCTCCTCCTGTTCCTGTGTAACAGGCTTGAGGGGCTGAATGCACTCCTCCTGTTCCTGTGTAACAGGCTCGAGGGACTGAATGGCCTCCTCCTGTTCCTAATGTAACAGGCTCGAGGGGCTGAACGGCCTCCTCCTGATCCTAATGTAACAGGTTCGAGGGGGCTGAATGGCCTCCTCCTGTTCCTGTGTAACAGGCTCGAGGGGCTGAACAGCCTCCCCCTGTTCCTAATGTAACAGGCTCGAGGGGCTGAATGGCCTCCTCCTGTTCCTAATGTAACAGGTTCGAGTGGCTAAATGGCCTCCTCCTGTTCCAAATGTAACAGGCTCGAGGGGCTGAATGGCCTCCTCCTGTTCTTGATGTAACCGGCTCGAGGGTTGAATGGCCTGCTCCTGTTCCAAATGTAACAGGCTCAAGGGACTGAATGGCCTAATCCTGTTCCTAATGTAACAGGCTCAATGGGCTGAATGGCCTCCTCCTGTTCCTGTGTAACAGGTAACAGGCTCGAGTAGCTGAATGGCCTCCTCCTGTTCCTAATGTTACAGGCTCGAGGGGCTGAATTGCCTCCTCCTGTTCCTAATGTAACAGGCTCGAGGGGGCTGAATGGCCTCCCCCTGTTCCTAATGTAACAGGCTCGAGGGGCTGAATGGCCTCCTCCTGTTCCTAATGTAACAGGTTCGAGTGGCTAAATGGCCTCCTCCTGTTCCAAATGTAACAGTTTCGAGGGGCTGAATGGCCTCCTCCTGTTCCTGTGTAACAGGCTCGAGTGGCTGAATGGCCTCCTCCTGTTCCTAATGTAACCGGCTCGAGGTGTTGAATGGCCTCCTCCTGTTCCTAATGTAACAGGCTCAAGTGGCTGAATGGCCTAATCCTGTTCCTAATGTAACAGGCTTGAGGGACTGAATGGCCTCCTCCTGTTCCTAATGTAACAGGCTCGAGGGGCTGAATGGCCTCCTCCTGTTCCTAATGTAACAGGCTCGAGGGGCTGAACAGCCTCCTCCTGTTCCTGTGTAACGGGCTCGAGGGGCTGAATGGCCTCCTCTTGTTCCTAATGTTACAGGCTCGAGGGGCTGAATGGCCTCCTCCTGTTCCTGTGTAACAGGCTCGAGGGGCTGAATGGCCTCCTCCTGTTCTGAAAGTAACAGGCTCGAGGGGCTGAATGGACCTCCTCCTGTTCCTAATGTAACAGGCCCGAGGGGCTGAATGACCTCCTTCTGTTTCTAATGTAACAGGCTCGAGGGGCTGAATGGCCTCCTCCTGTTCCTAATGTAACAGGCTCGAGGGGCTGAATGGCCGCCTCCTGTTCCTATTGTAACAGGCTCGAGGGGGCTGAATGGCCTCCTCCTGTTCCTAATGTAACAGGCTCGAGGGGCTGAATGGCCTCCTCCTGTTCCTGTGTAACAGGCTCGAGGGGCTGAACGGCCTCCTCCTGTTCCTAATGTAACAGGCTCGAGGGACTAAATGGCCTCCTCCTGTTCCTGTGTAACAGGCTCGAGTGGCTGAATGGCCTCCTCCTGTTCCTAATGTAACCGGCTCGAGGTGTTGAATGGCCTCCTCCTGTTCCTAATGTAACAGGCTCAAGAGGCTGAATGGCCTAATCCTGTTCCTAATGTAACAGGCTTGAGGGACTGAATGGCCTCCTCCTGTTCCTAATGTTACAGGCTCGAGGGGCTGAATGGCCTCCTCCTGTTCCTAATGTAACAGGCTCGACGGGCTGAATGGCCTCCTCCTGTTGCTGTGTAACAGGCTCAAGGGGCTGAACAGCCTCGTCCTCTTACTGTGTAACAGGCTCAAGGGGCTGAACGGCCTCCTCCTGTTCCTAATGTAACAGGCTCGAGGGGCTGAATGGCCACCTCCTGTTCCTAATGTAACAGGTTCGAGGGACTGAGTGGCCTCCTCCTGTTCCTGTGTAACAGGCTTGAGGGGCTGAATGGCCTCCTCCTGTTCCTGTGTAACAGGCTTGAGGGGCAGAATGGCCTCCTCCCGTTCCTATGTAACAGGCTCGAGGGACTGAATGGCCTCCTCCTGTTCCTAATGTAACAGGCTCGAGGGACTGAATGGCCTCCTCCTGTTCCTAATGTAACAGGCTCGAGGGGCTGAATGGCCTCCTCCTGTTCCTGTGTAACAGGCTTGAGGGGCTGAATGGCCTCCTCCTGTTCCTGTGTAACAGGCTCGAGGGACTGAATGGCCTCCTCCTGTTCCTAATGTAACAGACCCGAGGGGCTGAATGGCCTCCTCCTGTTCCTGTGTAACAGGCTTGAGGGACTGAATGGCCTCCTCCTGTTCCTAATGTAACAGACCCGAGGGACTGAATGGCCTCCTCCTGTTCCTAATATCACAGGCTCGAGGGACTGAATGGCCTGCTCCTGTTCCTAATGTAACAGGCTCAAGGGGCTGAATGGCCTGATCCTGATCCGAATGTAACGGGCTCGAGGGGCTGAATGGCCTCCTTCTGTTCCTGATGTAACAGGCTCAAGGGGATGAGCGGCGTCCTCCTGTTCCTAATGTAACAGACCCGAGGGGGGCTGAATGGCCTCCTCCTGTTCCTAATGTAACTGGCTCGAGGGGGGCTGAATGGACACCTCCTGTTCCTAATGTAACAGGCTCGAGGGCAGCTGAATGTCCTCCTCGTGTTCCTAATGTAACAGGCACGAGGGGCTGAATGGTCTCCTATTGTTCCTAATGTTACAGGCTCGAGGGGCTGAATGGCCTCCCCTTGTTCCTAATGTAACAGGCTCGAGGGGCTGAATGGCCTCCTCCTGTTCGTAGTGTAACAGGCCGGAGGGGGCTGAATGGCCTCCTCCTGTTCCTAATGTAACAGACTCGAGGGGCTGAATGGCCTCCTCCTTTTCAGAATGTAACAGGCCCGAGGGGCTGAATGGCCTCCTCCTGTTCCTAATGTAACAGGCCCGAGGGGGCTGAATGGCCTCCTCCTGTTCCTAATGTAACAGGCTCGAGGGGGCTGAATGGCCTCCTCCTGTTCCTAATGTAACAGACTCGAGGGGCTGAATGGCCTCCTCCTGTTCCTAATGTAACAGGCTCGAGGGGCTGAATGGCCGCCTCCTGTTCCTATTGTAACAGGCTCGAGGGGGCTGAATGGCCTCCTCCTGTTCCTAATGTAACAGGCTCGAGGGGCTGAATGGCCTCCTCCTGTTCCTAATGTAATAGGCTCGAGGGGCTGAATGGCCTCCTCCTGTTCCTAATGTAACAGGCTCGAGGGGCTGAATGGCCTCCTCCTGTTCCTAATGTAACAGTCTCAAGGGGCTGAATGGACATCCTCCTGTTCCTAATGTAACAGGCCCGAGCGGCTGAACGGCCTCCTCCTGTTCCTGTGTAACAGGCTCGACGGGCTGAATGGCCTCCTCCTGTTCCTGTGTAACAGGCTCAAGGGGCTGAACGGCCTCCTCCTGTTCCTGTGTAACAGGCTCGAGGGACTGAATGGCCTCCTCCTGTTCCTAATGTAACAGGTTCGAGGGACTGAATGGCCTCCTCCTGTTCCTGTGTAACAGGCTCAAGCGGCTGAACAGCCTCCTCCTGTTTCTGTGTAACAGGCTCGAGGGGCTGAATGGCATCCTCCTGTTCCTAATGTAACAGGCTCGAGGGGCTGAATCGCCTCCTCCTGTACCTGTGTAACAGGCTTGAGGGGCAGAATGGCCTCCTCCTGTTCCTATGTAACAGGCTCGAGGGACTGAATTGCCTCCTCCTGTTCCTAATGTAACAGGCTCGAGGGACTGAATGGCCTCCTCTTGTTCCGAATGTAACATGCTCGAGGGACTGAATGGCCTCCTCCTGTTCCTAATGTAACAGGCTCGAGGGACTGAATGGCCTCCTGCTGTTCCTAATGTAACAGGATCGAGGGGCTGAATGGCCTCCTCCTGTTCCTGTGTAACAGGCTTGAGGGGCTGAATGGCCTCCTCCTGTTCCTGTGTAACAGGCTCGAGGGACTGAATGGCCTCCTCCTGTTCCTAATGTAACAGACCCGAGGGGCTGAATGGCCTCCTCCTGTTCCTGTGTAACAGGCTTGAGGGACTGAATGGCCTCCTCCTGTTCCTAATGTAACAGACACGAGGGACTGAATGGCCTCCTCCTGTTCCTAATGTAACAGGCTCGAGGGACTGAATGGCCTGCTCCTGTTCCTAACGTAACAGGCTCAAGGGGCTGAATGGCCTCCTCCTGTTCCTAATGTAACAGGCTCGAGGGGATGAGCGGCGTCCTCCTGTTCCTAATGTAACAGACTCGAGGGGGCTGAATGGCCTCCTCCTGTTCCTAATGTAACAGGCTCGAGGGGGGCTGAATGGACACCTCCTGTTCCTAATGTAACAGGCTCGAGGGGGGCTAAATGGCCTCCTCCTGTTCCTAATGTAACAGGCACGAGGGGCTGAATGGTCTCCTATTGTTCCTAATGTTACAGGCTCGAGGGGCTGAATGGCCTCCCCTTGTTCCTAATGTAACAGGCTCGAGGGGCTGAATGGCCTCCTCCTGTTCGTAGTGTAACAGGCCGGAGGGGGCTGAATGGCCTCCTCCTGTTCCTAATGTAACAGACTCGAGGGGCTGAATGGCCTCCTCCTTTTCAGAATGTAACAGGGCCGAGGGGCTGAATGGCCTCCTCCTGTTCCTAATGTAACAGGCCCGAGGGGGCTGAATGGCCTCCTCCTGTTCCTAATGTAACAGGCTCGAGGGGGCTGAATGGCCTCCTCCTGTTCCTAATGTGATAGGCTCGAGGGGCTGAATGGCCTCCTCCTGTTCCGAATGTAACAGGCTCGAGGGGCTGAATGGCCTCCTCCTGTTCCTAATGTAACAGTCTCAAGGGGCTGAATGGACATCCTCCTGTTCCTAATGTAAAAGGCCCGAGGGGCTGAACGGCCTCCTCCTGTTCCTGTGTAACAGGCTCGATGGGCTGAATGGCCTCCTCCTGTTCCTGTGTAACAGGCTCGTGGGGCTGACCGGCCTCCTCCTGTTCCTGTGTAACAGGCTCGAGTAGCTGAATGGCCTCCTCCTGTTCCTAATGTAACAGGCTCGAGGGGCTGAATGGCCTCCCCCTGTTCCTGTGTAACATGCTCGAGTAGCTGAATGGCCTCCTCCTGTTCCTAATGTAACAGGCTTGAGGGGCTGAATGGCCTCCTCCTCTTCCTGTGCAACAGGCTCAAGGGGCTGAACGGCCTCCTCCTGTTCCTAATGTAACAGGCTCGAGGGGCTAAATGGCCTCCTCCTGTTCCTGTGTAACAGGCTCGAGTGGCTGAATGGCCTCCTCCTGTTCCTAACGTAATAGGCTCGAGGGGCTAAATGGCCTCTTCCTGTTCCTGTGTAACAGGCTCGAGGGGCTGAACGGCCTCCTCCTGTTCCTAATGTAGCAGGCTCGCGGGGCTGAATGGCCTCCTCCTGTTCCTAATGTAACAGGCTCGAGGGACTGAATGGCCTCCTCCTGTTCCTGTGTAACAGGCTCAAGTGGCTGAATGGCCTCCTCCTGTTCCTTATGTAACAGGCTCGAGGGGCTGAACGGCCTCCTCCTGTTCTTAATGTAACAGGCTCGAGGGGCTGAATGGCCTCCTCCTGTTCCTAATGTAACAGGCTCGAGTGGCTGAATGGCCTCCTCCTGTTCCTAATGTAACAGGCTCGAGGGGCTGAATGGCCTCCTCCTGTTCCTAATGTAACCGGCTCGAGGGGTTGAATGGTCTCCTCCTGTTCCTAATGTAACAGGCTCAAGGGACTGAATGGCCTAATCCTGTTCCGAATGTAACATGCTTGAGGGACTGAATGGCCTCCTCCTGTTCCTAATGTAACAGGCTCGAGGGGCTGAATGGCCTCCTCCTGTTCCTAATGTAACAGGCTCGAGGGACTGAATGGCCTCCTCCTGTTCCTAATGTAACAGGCTCGAGGGGCTGAATGGCCTCCTCCTGTTCCTAATGTAACAGGCTCGAGGGGTTGAATGGCCTGCTCCTGTTCCTAATGTAACAGGCTCAAGGGACTGACTGGCCTAATCCTGTTCCTAATGTAACAGGCTTGAGGGACTGAATGGCCTCCTCCTGTTCCTAATGTAGCAGGCTCGCGGGGCTGAATGGCCTCCTCCTGTTCCTGTGTAACAGGCTCGAGGGGCTGAACGGCCTCCTCCTGTTCCTAATGTAACAGGCTCGCGGGGCTGAATGGCCTCCTCCTGTTCCTGTGTAACAGGCTCGAGGGGCTGAACGGCCTCCTCCTGTTCCTAATGTAACAGGCTCGAGGGGATGAGCGGCGTCCTCCTGTTCCTAATGTAACAGACCCGAGGGGGGCTGAATGGCCTCCTCCTGTTCCTAATGTAACAGGCTCGAGGGGGCTGAATGGCCTCCTCCTGTTCCTAATGTAACAGGCTCGAGGGGGCTAAATGGCCTCCTCCTGTTCCTAATGTAACAGGCACGAGGGGCTGAATGGTCTCCTATTGTTCCTAATGTTACAGGCTCGAGGGGCTGAATGGCCTCCCCTTGTTCCTAATGTAACAGGCTCGAGGGGCTGAATGGCCTCCTCCTGTTCGTAGTGTAACAGGCCGGAGGGGGCTGAATGGCCTCCTCCTGTTCCTAATGTAACAGACTCGAGGGGCTGAATGGCCTCCTCCTTTTCAGAATGTAACAGGCCCGAGGGGCTGAATGGCCTCCTCCTGTTCCTAATGTAACAGGCCCGAGGGGGCTGAATGGCCTCCTCCTGTTCCTAATGTAACAGGCTCGAGGGGGCTGAATGGCCTCCTCCTGTTCCTAATGTAACAGGCTCGAGGGGCTGAATGGCCTCCTCCTGTTCCTAATGTAATAGGCTCGAGGGGCTGAATGGCCTCCTCCTGTTCCGAATGTAACAGGCCCGAGGGGGCTGAATGGCCTCCTCCTGTTCCTAATGTAACAGGCTCGAGGGGGCTGAATGGCCTCCTCCTGTTCCTAATGTAACAGGCTCGAGGGGCTGAATGGCCTCCTCCTGTTCCTGTGTAACAGGCTCGAAGGGCTGAATGGCCTCCTCCTGTTCCTGTGTAACAGGCTCGTGGGGCTGACCGGCCTCCTCCTGTTCCTGTGTAACAGGCTCGAGTAGCTGAATGGCCTCCTCCTGTTCCTAATGTAACAGGCTCGAGGGGCTGAATGGCCTCCCCCTGTTCCTGTGTAACATGCTCGAGTAGCTGAATGGCCTCCTCCTGTTCCTAATGTAACAGGCTTGAGGGGCTGAATGGCCTCCTCCTCTTCCTGTGCAACAGGCTCAAGGGGCTGAACGGCCTCCTCCTGTTCCTAATGTAACAGGCTCGAGGGGCTAAATGGCCTCCTCCTGTTCCTGTGTAACAGGCTCGAGTGGCTGAATGGCCTTCTCCTGTTCCTAACGTAACAGGCTCGAGGGGCTAAATGGCCTCTTCCTGTTCCTGTGTAACAGGCTCGAGGGGCTGAACGGCCTCCTCCTGTTCCTAATGTAGCAGGCTCGCGGGGCTGAATGGCCTCCTCCTGTTCCTAATGTAACAGGCTCGAGGGACTGAATGGCCTCCTCCTGTTCCTGTGTAACAGGCTCAAGTGGCTGAATGGCCTCCTCCTGTTCCTTATGTAACAGGCTCGAGGGGCTGAACGGCCTCCTCCTGTTCCTAATGTAACAGACTCGAGGGGCTGAATGGCCTCCTCCTTTTCAGAATGTAACAGGCCCGAGGGGCTGAATGGCCTCCTCCTGTTCCTAATGTAACAGGCCCGAGGGGGCTGAATGGCCTCCTCCTGTTCCTAATGTAACAGGCTCGAGGGGGCTGAATGGCCTCCTCCTGTTCCTAATGTAACAGGCTCGAGGGGCTGAATGGCCTCCTCCTGTTCCTAATGTAATAGGCTCGAGGGGCTGAATGGCCTCCTCCTGTTCCGAATGTAACAGGCTCGAGGGGCTGAATGGCCTCCTCCTGTTCCTAATGTAACAGTCTCAAGGGGCTGAATGGACATCCTCCTGTTCCTAATGTAAAAGGCCCGAGGGGCTGAACGGCCTCCTCCTGTTCCTGTGTAACAGGCTCGAAGGGCTGAATGGCCTCCTCCTGTTCCTGTGTAACAGGCTCGTGGGGCTGACCGGCCTCCTCCTGTTCCTGTGTAACAGGCTCGAGTAGCTGAATGGCCTCCTCCTGTTCCTAATGTAACAGGCTCGAGGGGCTGAATGGCCTCCCCCTGTTCCTGTGTAACATGCTCGAGTAGCTGAATGGCCTCCTCCTGTTCCTAATGTAACAGGCTTGAGGGGCTGAATGGCCTCCTCCTCTTCCTGTGCAACAGGCTCAAGGGGCTGAACGGCCTCCTCCTGTTCCTAATGTAACAGGCTCGAGGGGCTAAATGGCCTCCTCCTGTTCCTGTGTAACAGGCTCGAGTGGCTGAATGGCCTTCTCCTGTTCCTAACGTAACAGGCTCGAGGGGCTAAATGGCCTCTTCCTGTTCCTGTGTAACAGGCTCGAGGGGCTGAACGGCCTCCTCCTGTTCCTAATGTAGCAGGCTCGCGGGGCTGAATGGCCTCCTCCTGTTCCTAATGTAACAGGCTCGAGGGACTGAATGGCCTCCTCCTGTTCCTGTGTAACAGGCTCAAGTGGCTGAATGGCCTCCTCCTGTTCCTTATGTAACAGGCTCGAGGGGCTGAACGGCCTCCTCCTGTTCTTAATGTAACAGGCTCGAGGGGCTGAATGGCCTCCTGCTGTTCCTAATGTAACAGGTTCGAGTGGCTGAATGGCCTCCTCCTGTTCCTAATGTAACAGGCTCGAGGGGCTGAATGGCCTCCTCCTGTTCCTAATGTAACCGGCTCGAGGGGTTGAATGGTCTCCTCCTGTTCCTAATGTAACAGGCTCAAGGGACTGAATGGCCTAATCCTGTTCCTAATGTAACATGCTTGAGGGACTGAATGGCCTCCTCCTGTTCCTAATGTAACAGGCTCGAGGGGCTGAATGGCCTCCTCCTGTTCCTAATGTAACAGGCTCGAGGGACTGAATGGCCTCCTCCTGTTCCTAATGTAACAGGCTCGAGGGGCTGAATGGCCTCCTCCTGTTCCTAATGTAACAGGCTCGAGGGGTTGAATGGCCTGCTCCTGTTCCTAATGTAACAGGCTCAAGGGACTGACTGGCCTAATCCTGTTCCTAATGTAACAGGCTTGAGGGACTGAATGGCCTCCTCCTGTTCCTAATGTAGCAGGCTCGCGGGGCTGAATGGCCTCCTCCTGTTCCTGTGTAACAGACTCGAGGGGCTGAACGGCCTCCTCCTGTTCCTAATGTAACAGGCTCAAGGGGCTAAATGGCCTCCTCCTGTTCCTGTGTAACAGGATCAAGTGGCTGAATGGCCTCCTCCTGTTCCTGTGTAACAGGCTCGAGGGGCTGAACGGCCTCCTCCTGTTCCTAATGTAACAGGCTCGAGGGGCTGAATGGCCTCCTCCTGTTCCTAATGTAACAGGTTCGAGTGGCTGAATGGCCTCCTCCTGTTCCTAATGTAACAGGCTCGAGGGGCTGAATGGCCTCCTCCTGTTCCTAATGTAACCGGCTCGAGGAGTTGAATGGCCTCCTCCTGTTCCTAATGCAACAGGCTCAAGGGACTGAATGGCCTAATCCTGTTCCTAATGTAACAGGCTTGAGGGACTGAATGGCCTCCTCCTGTTCCTAATGTAACAGGCTCGAGGGGCTGAATGGCCTCCTCCTGTTCCTAATGTAACAGGCTCGAGGGGCTGAATGGCCTCCTCCTGTTCCTAATGTAAAAGGATCGAGGGGCTGAATGGCCTCCTCCTGTTCCTAATGTAACAGGCTCAAGGGGCTGAATGGCCTCCTCCTGTTCCTGTGTAACAGGATCAAGTGGCTGAATGGCCTCCTCCTGTTCCTGTGTAACAGGCTCGAGGGGCTGAACGGCCTCCTCCAGTTCCTAATGTAACAGGCTCGAGGGGCTGAATGGCCTCCTCCTGTTCCTAATGTAACAGGTTCGAGTGGCTGAATGGCCTCCTCCTGTTCCTAATGTAACAGGCTCGAGGGGCTGAATGGCCTCCTCCTGTTCCGAATGTAACCGGCTCGAGGAGTTGAATGGCCTCCTCCTGTTCCTAATGCAACAGGCTCAAGGGACTGAATGGCCTAATCCTGTTCCTAATGTAACAGGCTTGAGGGACTGAATGGCCTCCTCCTGTTCCTAATGTAACATGCTTGAGGGACTGAATGGCCTCCTCCTGTTCCTAATGTAACAGGCTCGAGGGACTGAATGGCCTCCTCCTGTTCCTAATGTAACAGGCTCGAGGGGCTGAATGGCCTCCTCCTGTTCCTAATGTAACAGGCTCGAGGGGTTGAATGGCCTGCTCCTGTTCCTAATGTAACAGGCTCAAGGGACTGACTGGCCTAATCCTGTTCCTAATGTAACAGGCTTGAGGGACTGAATGGCCTCCTCCTGTTCCTAATGTAGCAGGCTCGCGGGGCTGAATGGCCTCCTCCTGTTCCTGTGTAACAGGCTCGAGGGGCTGAACGGCCTCCTCCTGTTCCTAATGTAACAGGCTCGAGGGGATGAGCGGCGTCCTCCTGTTCCTAATGTAACAGGCTCGAGGGGCTGAATGGCCTCCTCCTGTTCCTAATGTAACAGGTTCGAGTGGCTGAATGGCCTCCTCCTGTTCCTAATGTAACAGGCTCGAGGGGCTGAATGGCCTCCTCCTGTTCCTAATGTAACCGGCTCGAGGAGTTGAATGGCCTCCTCCTGTTCCTAATGCAACAGGCTCAAGGGACTGAATGGCCTAATCCTGTTCCTAATGTAACAGGCTTGAGGGACTGAATGGCCTCCTCCTGTTCCTAATGTAACAGGCTCGAGGGGCTGAATGGCCTCCTCCTGTTCCTAATGTAACAGGCTCGAGGGGCTGAATGGCCTCCTCCTGTTCCTAATGTAAAAGGATCGAGGGGCTGAATGGCCTCCTCCTGTTCCAAATGTAACAGGCTCGAGGGGCTGAATGGCCTCCTCCTGTTGCTGTGTAACAGGCTCAAGGGGCTGAACAGCCTCCTCCTGTTCCTGTGCAACAGGCTCGAGGGGCTGAATGGCTTCCTCCTGTTCCTGTGTAACAGGCTCGAGGAGCTGAATGGCCTCCTCCTGTTCCGAATGTAACAGGCTCGAGGGGCTGAATGGCCTCCTCCTATTCCTGTGTAATAGGCTCGAGGGACTGAATGGCCTCCTGCTGTTCCTAATGTAACAGGTTCGAGGGACTGTACGGCCTCCTCCTGTTCCTGTGTAACAGGCTCGAGGGGCTGAATGGCCTCGTCCTGTTCCTAATGTAACAGGATCGAGGGGCTGAATGGCCTCCTCCTGTTCCTGTGTAACAGGCTTGAGGGGCTGAATGGCCTCCTCCTGTTCCTGTGTAACAGGCTCGAGGGACTGAATGGCCTCCTCCTGTTCCTAATGTAACAGACCCGAGGGGCTGAATGGCCTCCTCCTGTACCTGTGTAACAGGCTTGAGGGACTGAATGGCCTCCTCCTGTTCCTAATGTAACAGACCCGAGGGACTGAATGGCCTCCTCCTGATCCTAATGTAACAGGCTCGAGGGACTGAATGGCCTGCTCCTGTTCCTAACTTAACAGGCTCACGGGGCTGAATGGCCTCCTTCTGTTCCTGATGTACCAGGCTCGAGGGGATGAGCGGCGTCCTCCTGTTCCTAATGTAACAGACCCGAGGGGGGCTGAATGGCCTCCTCCTGTTCCTAATGTAACAGGCTCGAGGGGGGCTGAATGGACACCTCCTGTTCCTAATGTAACAGGCTCGAGGGGGGCTAAATGGCCTCCTCCTGTTCCTAATGTAACAGGCACGAGGGGCTGAATGGTCTCCTATTGTTCCTAATGTTACAGGCTCGAGTGGCTGAATGGCCTCCCCTTGTTCCTAATGTAACAGGCTCGAGGGGCTGAATGGCCTCCTCCTGTTCGTAGTGTAACAGGCCGGAGGGGGCTGAATGGCCTCCTCCTGTTCCTAATGTAACAGACTCGAGGGGCTGAATGGCCTCCTCCTTTTCAGAATGTAACAGGCCCGAGGGGCTGAATGGCCTCCTCCTGTTCCTAATGTAACAGGCCCGAGGGGGCTGAATGGCCTCCTCCTGTTCCTAATGTAACAGGCTCGAGGGGGCTGAATGGCCTCCTCCTGTTCCTAATGTAACAGACTCGAGGGGCTGAACGGCCTCCTCCTGTTCCTAATGTAACAGGCTCAAGGGGCTGAATGGCCTCCTCCTGTTCCTGTGTAACAGGATCAAGTGGCTGAATGGCATCCTCCTGTTCCTGTGTAACAGGCTCGAGGGGCTGAACGGCCTCCTCCTGTTCCGAATGTAACAGGCTCGAGGGGCTGAATGGCCTCCTCCTGTTCCTAATGTAACAGGTTCGAGTGGCTGAATGGCCTCCTCCTGTTCCTAATGTAACAGGATCGAGGGGCTGAATGGCCTCCTCCTGTTCCTAATGTAACCGGCTCGAGGAGTTGAATGGCCTGCTCCTGTTCCTAATGCAACAGGCTCAAGGGACTGAATGGCCTAATCCTGTTCCTAATGTAACAGGCTTGAGGGACTGAATGGCCTCCTCCTGTTCCTAATGTAACAGGCTCGAGGGGCTGAATGGCCTCCTCCTGTTCCTAATGTAACAGGCTCGAGGGGCTGAATGGCCTCCTCCTGTTCCTAATGTAAAAGGATCGAGGGGCTGAATGGCCTCCTCCTGTTCCAAATGTAACAGGCTCGAGGGGCTGAATGGCCTCCTCCTGTTGCTGTGTAACAGGCTCAAGGGGCTGAACAGCCTCCTCCTGTTCCTGTGTAACAGGCTCGAGGGGCTGAATGGCTTCCTCCTGTTCCTGTGTAACAGGCTCGAGGAGCTGAATGGCCTTCTCCTGTTCCGAATGTAACAGGCTCGAGGGGCTGAATGGCCTCCTCCTGTTCCTGTGTAATAGGCTCGAGGGACTGAATGGCCTCCTGCTGTTCCTAATGTAACAGGTTCGAGGGACTGTACGGCCTCCTCCTGTTCCTGTGTAACAGGCTCGAGGGGCTGAATGACCTCCTCCTGTTCCTAATGTAACAGGATCGAGGGGCTGAATGGCCTCCCCCTGTTCCTGTGTAACAGGCTTGAGGGGCAGAATGGCCTCCTCCTGTTCCTATGTAACAGGCTCGAGGGACTGAATGGCCTGCTCCTGTTCCTAAAGTAACAGGCTCGAGGGACTGAATGGCCTCCTCTTGTTCCTACTGTAACAGGCTCGAGGGAGGCTGAATGGCCTCCTCCTGTTCCTGTGCAACAGGCTTGAGGGGCTGAATGGCCTCCTCCTGTTCCTAATGTAACAGACCCGAGGGGCTGAATGGCCTCCTCCTGTTCCTGTGTAACAGGCTCGAGGGACTGAATGGCCTCCTCCTGTTCCTAATGTAACAGGCTTGAGGGGCTGAATGGCCTCCTCCTGATCCTAATGTAACAGGTTCGAGGGGGCTGAATGGCCTCCTCCTGTTCCTGATGTAACAGGCTCGAGGGGTTGAATGGCCTCCTCCTGTTCCTGAGTAACAGGCTTGAGGGGCTGAATGGCCACCTCCTGTTCCTGTGTAACAGGCTCGAGGGGCTGAATGGCCTCCTCCTGTTCTGAAAGTAACAGGCTCGAGGGGCTGAATGGAACTCCTCCTGTTCCTAATGTAACAGGCCCGAGGGGCTGTATGGCCTCCTCCTGTTTCTAATGTAACAGGCTCGAGGGGCTGAATGGCCGCCTCCTGTTCCTATTGTAACAGGCTTGAGGGGGCTGAATGGCCTCCTCCTGTTCCTAATGTAACAGGCTCGAGGGGCTGAATGGCCTCCTCCTGCTACTAATGTAATAGGCTCGAGGGGCTGAATGGCCTCCTCCTGTTCCTAATGTAACAGGCTCGAGGGGCTGAATGGCCTCCTCCTGTTCATAATGTAACAGGCTCGAGGGGCTGAATGGCCTCCTCCTGTTCCTAATGTAACAGGCTCAAGGGGCTGAATGGCCTCCTCCTGTTCCTGTGTAACAGGCTCGAGGGGCTGAACGGCCTCCCCCTGTTCCTAATGTAACAGGCTCGAGGGGCTGAATGGCCTCCTCCTGTTCCTAATGTAACAGGTTCGAGTCGCTAAATGGCCTCCTCCTGTTCCAAATGTAACAGGCTCGAGGGGCTGAATGGCCTCCTCCTGTTCCTGATGTAACCGGCTCGAGGGTTGAATGGCCTGCTCCTGTTCCAAATGTAAAAGGCTCAAGGGACTGAATGGTCTAATCCTGTTCCTAATGTAACAGGCTCGAGGGGCTGAATGGCCTCCTCCTGTTCCTAATGTAACAGGCTCGAGGAGCTGAATTGCCTCCTCCTGTTCCAAATGTAACAGGCTCAAGGGACTGAATGGTCTAATCCTGTTCCTAATGTAACAGGCTCGAGTGGCAAAATGGCCTCCACCTGTTCCAAATGTAACAGGCTCGAGGGGCTGCTGGCCTCCTCCTGTTCCTGATGTAACCGGCTCGAGGGTTGAATGGCCTGCTCCTGTTCCAAATGTAACAGGCTCAAGGGACTGAATGGCCTCCTCCTGTTCCTGTGTAACAGGTAACAGGCTCGAGTAGCTGAATGGCCTCCTCCTGTTCCTAATGTAACAGGCTCGAGGGGCTGAATGGCCTCCTCCTGTTCCTGTGTAACAGGCTCGAGGGGCTGGACGGCCTCCTCCTGTTCCTAATGTAACAGGCTTGAGGGACTGAATGGCCTCCTCCTGTTCCTAATGTAACAGGCTCGAGGGGCTGAATGGCCTCCTCCAATTCCTAATGTAACAGGTTCGAGGGACTGAATGGCCTCCTCCTGTTCCTGTGTAACAGGCTCAAGCGGCTGAACAGCCTCCTCCTGTCCCTAATGTAACAGACCAGAGGGGGGCTGAATGGCCTCCTCCTGTTCCTAATGTAACCGGCTCGAGGGGGGCTGAATGGCCTCCTCCTGTTCCTAATGTAACAGGCTCGAGGGGGGCTGAATGGACACCTCCTGTTCCTAATGTAACAGGCTCGAGGGGGGCTGAATGGCCTCCTCCTGTTCCTAATGTAACAGGCACGAGGGGCTGAATGGTCTCCTATTGTTCCTAATGTTACAGGCTCGAGGGGCTGAATGGCCTCCCCTTGTTTCTAATGTAACAGGCTCGAGGGGCTGAATGGCCTCCTCCTGTTCGTAGTGTAACAGGCCGGAGGGGGCTGAATGGCCTCCTCCTGTTCCTAATGTAACAGACTCGAGGGGCTGAGTGGCCTCCTCCTTTTCAGAATGTAACAGGCCCGAGGGGCTGAATGGCCTCCTCCTGTTCCTAATGTAACAGGCCCGAGGGGGCTGAATGGCCTCCTCCTGTTCCTAATGTAACAGGCTCGAGGGGGCTGAATGGCCTCCTCCTGTTCCTAATGTAACAGACTCGAGGGGCTGAATGGCCTCCTCCTGTTCCTAATGTAACAGGCTCGAGGGGCTGAATGGCCGCCTCCTGTTCCTATTGTAACAGGCTCGAGGGGGCTGAATGGCCTCCTCCTGTTCCTAATGTAACAGGCTCGAGGGGCTGAATGGTCTCCTCCTGTTCCTAATGTAATAGGCTCGAGGGGCTGAATGGCCTCCTCCTGTTCCTAATGTAACAGGCTCGAGGGGCTGAATGGCCTCCTCCTGTTCCTAATGTAACAGTCTCAAGGGGCTGAATGGACATCCTCCTGTTCCTAATGTAACAGGCCCGAGGGGCTGAACGGCCTCCTCCTGTTCCTGTGTAACAGGCTCGAGGGGCTGAATGGCCTCCTCCTGTTCCTGTGTAACAGGCTCGTGGGGCTGACCGGCCTCCTCCTGTTCCTGTGTAACAGGCTCGAGTAGCTGAATGGCCTCCTCCTGTTCCTAATGTAACAGGCTCGAGGGGCTGAATGGCCTCCCCCTGTTCCTGTGTAACAGGCTCGAGTAGCTGAAAGGCCTCCTCCTGTTCCTAATGTAACAGGCTTGAGGGGCTGAATGGCCTCCTCCTCTTCCTGTGCAACAGGCTCGAGGGGCTGAACGGCCTCCTCCTGTTCCTAATGTAACAGGCTCGAGGGGCTAAATGGCCTCCTCCTGTTCCTGTGTAACAGGCTCGAGTGGCTGAATGGCCTCGTCCTGTTCCTAACGTAACAGACTCGAGGGGCTGAATGGCCTCCTCCTGTTCCTAATGTAACAGGCTCGAGGGGCTAAATGGCCTCCTCCTGTTCCTGTGTAACAGGCTCGAGTGGCTGAATGGCCTCGTCCTGTTCCTAACGTAACAGACTCGAGGGGGCTGAATGGCCTAATCCTGTTCCTAATGTAACAGGCTTGAGGGACTGAATGGCCTCCTCCTGTTCCTAATGTAACAGGCTCGAGGGGCTGAATGGCCTCCTCCTGTTCCTAATGTAACAGGCTCAATGGGCTGAATGGCCTCTTCCTGTTCCTAATGTAACAGGCTCGAGGGACTGAATGGCCTCCTCCTGTTCCTGTGTAACAGGCTCGAGTGGCTGAATGGCCTCCTCCTGTTCCTAATGTAACAGGCTCAAGAGGCTGAATGGCCTAATCCTGTTCCTAATGTAACAGGCTTGAGGGACTGTATGGCCTCCTCCTGTTCCTAATGTTATAGGCTCGAGGGGCTGAATGGCCTCCTCCTGTTCCTAATGTAACAGGCTCGACGGGCTGAATGGCCTCCTCCTGTTGCTGTGTAACAGGCTCAAGGGGCTGAACAGCCTCCTCCTGTTCCTGTTTAACAGGCTCAAGGGGCTGAACGGCCTCCTCCTGTTCCTGTGTAACAGGCTCGAGGGACTGAATGGCCTCCTCCTGTTCCTAATGTAACTGGTTCGAGGGACTGAATGGCCTCCTCCTGTTCCTGTGTAACAGGCTCAAGCGGCTGAACAGCCTCCTCCTGTTTCTGTGTAACAGGCTCGAGGGGCTGAATCGCCTCCTCCTGCACCTGTGTAACAGGCTTGAGGGGCAGAATGGCCTTCTCCTGTTCCTATGTAACAGGCTCGAGGGACTGAATTGCCTCCTCCTGTTCTAATGTAACAGGCTCGAGGGACTGAATGGCCTCCTCTTGTTCCGAATGTAACAGGCTCGAGGGACTGAATGGCCTCCTCCTGTTCCTAATGTAACAGGCTCGAGGGACTGAATGGCCTCCTCCTGTTCCTAATGTAACAGGCTCGAGGGGGGCTGAATGGCCTCCTCCTGTTCCTAATGTAACAGGCACGAGGGGCTGAATGGTCTCCTCTTGTTCCTAATGTTACAGGCTCGAGGGGCTGAATGGCCTCCCCTTGTTCCTAATGTAACAGACTGGAGGGGCTGAATGGCCTCCTCCTTTTCAGAATGTAACAGGCCCGAGGGGCTGAATGGCCTCCTCCTGTTCCTAATGTAACAGTCTCAAGGGGCTGAATGGACATCCTCCTGTTCCTAATGTAACAGGCCCGAGGGGCTGAACGGCCTCCTCCTGTTCCTGTGTAACAGGCTCGAGGGGCTGAATGGCCTCCTCCTGTTCCTGTGTAACAGGCTCGTGGGGCTGACCGGCCTCCTCCTGTTCCTGTGTAACAGGCTCGAGTCGCTGAATGGCTTCCTCCTGTTCCTGATGTAACAGGCTCGAGGGGCTGAATGGCCTCCACCTGTTCCTGTGTAACAGGCTCGAGTAGCTGAATCGCCTCCTCCTGTTCCTAATGTAACAGGCTTGAGGGGCTGAATGGCCTCCTCCTCTTCCTGTGCAACAGGCTCGAGGGGCTGAACGGCCTCCTCCTGTTCCTAATGTGACAGGCTCGAGGGGCTAAATGGCCTCCTCCTGTTCCTGTGTAACAGGCTCGAGTGGCAGAATGGCCTCCTCCTGTTCCTAACGTAACAGGCTCGAGGGGCTAAATGGCCTCCTCCTGTTCCTGTGTAACAGGCTCGAGTGGCTGAATGGCCTCCTCCTGTTCCTAATGTAACAGGCTCGAGGGGCTGAATGGCCTCCTCCTGTTCCTAATGTAACAGGCTCGAGGGACTGAATGGCCTCCTCCTGTTCCTAATGTAACAGGCTCGAGGGGGGCTGAATGGCCTCCTCCTGTTCCTAATGTAACAGGCACGAGGGGGGCTGAATGGCCTCCTCCTGTTCCTAATGTAACAGGCACGAGGGGGGCTGAATGGCCTCCTCTTGTTCCTAATGTAAGAGGCCAGAGGGGGCTGAATGGCCTCCTCCTGCTCCTAATGTAACAGGCTCGAGGGGCTGAATGGCCTCCTCCTGATCCTAATGTAACAGGCTCGAGGGGCTGAATGGCCTCCTCCTGATCCTAATGTCACGGGCTCGAGGGGTTGAAGGGCCTGCTCCTTTTCCTAATGTAACAGGCTCAAGGGACTGAATGGCCGAATCCTGTTCCTAATGTAACAGGCTCGAGGGGCTGAATGGCCTCCTCCTGTTCCTAATGTAACCGGCTCGAGGGGTTGAAGGGCCTCCTCCGGTTCTTGTGTAACAGGCTCGAGGGACTGAATGGCCTCCTCCTGTTCCTAATGTAACAGGCTCGAGGGGCTGAACAGCCTCCTCCTGATCCAAATGTAACAGGTTCGAGGGGGCTGAATGGCCTCCTTCTGTTCCTGATGTAACAGGCTCGAGGGGCAGAACGGCCTCCTCCTGTTCCTAATGTAACAGACCCAAGGGGGGCTGAATGGCCTCCTCCTGTTCCTAATGTAACAGGCTCGAGGGGGGCTGAATGGACTCCTCCTGTTCCTAATGTAACAGGCTCGAGGGGGGCTGAATGGACTCCTCCTGTTCCTAATGTAACAGGCTCGAGGGGGGCTGAATGGACTCCTCCTATTCCTAATGTAACAGGCTCAAGGGGGGCTGAATGGCCTCCTCCTGTTCCTAATGTAACAGGCACGAGGGGCTGAATGGTCTCCTCTTGTTCCTAATGTTACAGGCTCGAGGGGCTGAATGGCCTCCCCTTGTTCCTAATGTAACAGGCTCGAGGGGCTGAATGGCCTCCTCCTGTTCGTAGTGTAACAGGCCGGAGGGGGCTGAATGACCTCCTCCTGTTCCTAATGTAACAGACTGGAGGGGCTGAATGGCCTCCTCCTTTTCAGAATGTAACGGGCCCGAGGGGCTGAATGGCTTCCTCCTGTTCCGAATGCAACAGTCTCAAGGGGCTGAATGGCCTCCTCCTGTTCCTGTGTAACAGGCTCGAGGGGCTGAATGGCCTCCTCCTGTTCCTGTGTAACAGGCTCGTGGGGCTGACCGGCCTCCTCCTGTTCCTGTGTAACAGGCTCGAGTCGCTGAATGGTTTCCTCCTGTTCCTAATGTAACAGGCTCGAGGGGCTGAATGGCCTCCCCCTGTTCCTGTGTAACAGGCTCGAGTAGCTGAATCGCCTCCTCCTGTTCCTAATGTAACAGGCTTGAGGGGCTGAATGGCCTCCTCCTCTTCCTGTGCAACAGGCTCGAGGGGCTGAACGGCCTCCTCCTGTTCCTAATGTGACAGGCTCGAGGGGCTAAATGGCCTCCTCCTGTTCCTGTGTAACAGGCTCAAGTGGCAGAATGGCCTCCTCCTGTTCCTAACGTAACAGGCTCGAGGGGCTAAATGGCCTCCTCCTGTTCCTGTGTAACAGGCTCGAGTGGCTGAATGGCCTCCTCCTGTTCCTAACGTAACAGGCTCGAGGGGCTGAATGGCCTCCTCCTGTTCCTAATGTAACAGGCTCGAGGGACTGAATGGCCTCCTCCTGTTCCTAATGTAACAGGCTCGAGGGGGGCTGAATGGCCTCCTCCTGTTCCTAATGTAACAGGCACGAGGGGCTGAATGGCCTCCTCTTGTTCCTAATGTAACAGGCTTGAGGGACTGAATGGCCTCCTCCTGTTCCTAATGTAACAGGCTCGAGGGACTGAATGGCCTCCTCCTGTTCCTAATGTAACAGGCTCGAGGGGGGCTGAATGGCCTCCTCCTGTTCCTAATGTAACAGGCACGAGGGGCTGAATGGCCTCCTCTTGTTCCTAATGTAACAGGCTTGAGGGACTGAATGGCCTCCTCCTGTTCCTAATGTAACAGGCTCGAGGGGTTGAAGGGCCTGCTCCTTTTCCTAATGTAACAGGCTCAAGGGACTGAATGGCCGAATCCTGTTCCTAATGTAACAGGCTCGAGGGGCTGAATGGCCTCCTCCTGTTCCTAATGTAACAAGCTTGAGAGACTGAATGGCCTCCTCCTGTTCCTAATGTAACAGGCTCGAGGGGCTGAATGGCCTCCTCCTGTTCCTAATGTAACAGGCTCGAGGGGCTGAATGGCCTCCTCCTGTTCCTAATGTAACAGGCTCAAGGGACTGAATGGCCTAATCCTGTTCCTAATGTAACAGGCTTGAGGGACTGAATGGCCTCCTCCTGTTCCTAATGTAACAGGCTCGAGGGGCTGAATGGCCTCCTCCTATTCCTAATGTAATAGGCTCGAGCGGCTGAATGTCCTCCTCCTGTTCCTACTGTAACAGGCTCGAGGGGCTGAACAGCCTCCTCCTGATCCAAATGTAACAGGTTCGAGGGGGCTGAATGGCCTCCTTCTGTTCCTGATGTAACAGGCTCGAGGGGCAGAACGGCCTCCTCCTGTTCCTAATGTAACAGACCCAAGGGGGGATGAATGGCCTCCTCCTGTTCCTAATGTAACAGGCTCGAGAGGGGCTGAATGGACTCCTCCTGTTCCTAATGTAACAGGCTCGAGGGGGGCTGAATGGACTCCTCCTGTTCCTAATGTAACAGGCTCGAGGGGGGCTGAATGGCCTCCTCCTGTTCCTAATGTAACAGGCACGAGGGGCTGAATGGTCTCCTCTTGTTCCTAATGTTACAGGCTCGAGGGGCTGAATGGCCTCCCCTTGTTCCTAATGTAACAGACTGGAGGGGCTGAATGGCCTCCTCCTTTTCAGAATGTAACAGGCCCGAGGGGCTGAATGGCCTCCTCCTGTTCCTAATGTAACAGTCTCAAGGGGCTGAATGGACATCCTCCTGTTCCTAATGTAACAGGCCCGAGGGGCTGAACGGCCTCCTCCTGTTCCTGTGTAACAGGCTCGAGGGGCTGAATGGCCTCCTCCTGTTCCTGTGTAACAGGCTCGTGGGGTTGAAGGGCCTGCTCCTTTTCCTAATGTAACAAGCTCAAGGGACTGAATGGCCGAATCCTGTTCCTAATGTAACAGGCTCGAGGGGCTGAATGGCCTCCTCCTGTTCCTAATGTAACAGGCTCGAGGGGCTGAATGGCCTCCTCCTGTTCATAATGTAACAGGCTCAAGGGACTGAATGGCCTAATCCTGTTCCTAATGTAACAGGCTTGAGGGACTGAATGGCCTCCTCCTGTTCCTAATGTAACAGGCTCGAGAGTCTGAACGGCCTCCTCCTGTTCCTAATGTAACAGGCTCGAGGGGATGAATGGCCTCCTCCTGTTCCTAATGTAACAGGTTCGAGTGGCTGAATGGCCTCCTCCTGTTCCTAATGTAACAGGCTCGAGGGGCTGAATGGCCTCCTCCTGTTCCTAATGTAACCGGCTCGAGGGGTTGAATGGCTTGCTCCTGTTCCTGATTAACAGGCTCGAGGGGCTGAATGGCCACCTCCTGTTCCTGTGTAACAACCTCGAGGGGCTGAATTGCCTCCTCTTGTTCTGAAAGTAACAGGCTCGAGGGGCTGAATGGACCTCCTCCTGTTCATAATGTAACAGGCCCGAGGGGCTGAATGGCCTCCTCCTGTTCCTAATGTAACAGGCTCGAGGGGCTGAATGTCCGCCTCCTGTTCCTATTGTAACAGGCTCGAGGGGGCTGAATGGCCTCCTCCTGTTCCTAATGTAACAGGCTCGAGGGGCTGAATGGCCTCCTCCTGTTCCTAATGTAATAGGCTCGTGGGGCTGAATGGCCTCCTCCTGTTCCTAATGTAACAGGCTCGAGGGGCTGAATGGCCTCCTCCTGTTCCTAATGTAACAGGCCCGAGGGGCTAAACGGCCTCCTCCTGTTCCTGTGTCACAGGCTCGAGGGGCTGAATGGCCTCCTCCTGTTCCTGTGTAACAGGCTCGAGGGGCTGAACGGCCTCCTCCTGTTCCTAATGTAACAGGCTCCATGGGCTGAATGGCCTACTCCTGTTCCTGTGTCACAGGCTCGAGTAGCTGAATGGCCTCCTCCTGTTCCTAATGTAACAGGATCGAGGGGCTGAATGGCCTCCTCCTGTTCCTGTGTAACAGGCTCGAGGGGCTGAACGGCCTCCTCCTGTTCCTAATGTAACAGGCTCGAGGGGCTAAATGGCCTCCTCCTGTTCCTAATGTAACCGGCTCGAGGTGTTGAATGGCCTCCTCCTGTTCCTAATGTAACAGGCTCGAGGGGCTGAATGGCCTCCTCCTGTTCCTAATGTAACAGGCTCAAGGGGCTGAACAGCCTCCTCCTGTTCCGAATGTAACAGGCTCGAGGGGCTAAATGGCCTCCTCCTGTTCCTAATGTAACAGGCTTGAGGGACTGAATGGCCTCCTCCTGTTCCGAATGTAACAGGCTCGAGGGGCTGAATGGCCTCCTGCTGTTCCTAATGTAATAGGCTCGAGGGGCTGAATGGCCTCCTCCTTTTCCTAATGTAACAGGCTCGAGGGGCTGAATGGCCTCCTCCTGTTCCTAATGTAACAGGCTCAAGGGGCTGAACAGCCTCCTCCTGTTCCTGTGTAACAGGCTCCATGGGCTGAATGGCCTCCTCCTGTTCCTGTGTAACAGGCTCAAGCGGCTGAACAGCCTCCTCCTGTTTCTGTGTAACAGGCTCGAGGGGCAGAATGGCCTCCTCCTGTTACTATGTAACAGGCTCGAGGGACTGAATGGCCTCCTCTTGTTCCTAATGTAACAGGCTCAAGCGGCTGAACAGCCTCCTCCTGTTTCTGTGTAACAGCCTCGAGGAACTGGATGGCCTCCTCCTGTTCCTAATGTAACAGACCCGAGGGGCTGAATGGCCTCCTCCTGATCCTGTGTAACAGGCTCGAGGGACTGAATGGCCTCCTGCTGTTCATAATGTAACAGACCCGAGGGACTGAATGGCCTCCTCCTGTTCCTAATGTAACAGGCTCGAGGGACTGAATGGCCTCCTCCTGTTCCTAATGTAACAGGCTCAAGGGGCTGAATGGCCTCCTCCTGTTCCTAATGTAACGGGCTCGAGGGGGGCTGAATGGCCTCCTCTTGTTCTTGTGTAACAGGCTCGAGGGACTGAATGGCCTCCTCCTGTTCCTAATGTAACAGGCTCGAGGGGCTGAACGGCCTCCTCCTGATCCTAATGTAACAGGTTCGAGGGGGCTGAATGGCCTCCTCCTGTTCCTGATGTAACAGACCCGAGGGGCTGAATGGCCTCCTCCTGTTCCTGTGTAACTAGCTCGAGGGGCTGAACGGCCTCCTCCTGATCCTAATGTAACAGGTTCGAGGGGGCTGAATGGCCTCCTCCTGTTCCTGATGTAACAGGGCCGACGGGCCAAACGGCCTCCTCCTGTTCCTGTGTCACAGGCTCGAGGGGCTGAACGGCCTCCTCCTGTTCCTAATGTAACAGGCTCAATGGTCTGAATGGCCTCCTCCTGTTCCTGTGTAACAGGCTCGAGTAGCTGAATGGCCTACTCCTGTTCCTAATGTAACAACCTCGAGGGGCTGAATGGCCTCCTCCTGTTCCTGTGTAACAGGCTCGAGGGGGTGAATGGCCTCCTCCTGTTCCTAATGTAACAGGCTCGAGTGGCTGAATGGCCTCCTCCTGTTCCTAATGTAACCGGCTCGAGGTGTTGAATGGCCTCCTCCTGTTCCTAATGTAACAGGCTCGAGGGGGGCTGAATGGCCTAATCCTGTTCCTAATGTAACAGGCTTGAGGGACTGAATGGCCTCCTCCTGTTCCTAATGTAACAGGCTCGAGGGGCTGAATGGCCTCCTCCTGTTCCTAATGTAACAGGCTCGAGGGGCTGAATGGCCTCCTCCTGTTCCTAATGTAACAGGCTCGAGGGGCTGAATGGCCTCCTCCTGTTGCTGTGTAACAGGCTCAAGGGGCTGAACAGCCTCCTCCTGTTCCTGTGTAACAGGCTCGAGGGGCTGAACGGCCACCTCCTGTTCCTGTGTAACAGGTTCGAGGGACTGAATGGCCTCCTCCTGTTCCTGTGTAACAGGCTCGAGGGACTGAATGGCCTCCTGCTGTTCCTAATGTAACAGACCCGAGGGACTGAATGGCCTCCTCCTGTTCCTAATGTAACAGGCTCGAGGGACTGAATGGCCTACTCCTGTTCCTAATGTAACAGGCTCAAGGGGCTGAATGGCCTCCTCCTGTTCCTAATATAACAGGCCCGAAGGGTGCTGAATGGCCTCCTCCTGTTCCTAATGTAACAGGCTCGAGGGGGCTGAATGGCCTCCTCCTGTTCCTAATGTAACAGGCACGAGGGGCTGAATGGCCTCCCCTTGTTCCTAATGTAACAGGCTCGAGGGGCTGAATGGCCTCCTCCTGTTCGTAGTGTAACAGGCCGGAGGGGGCTGAATGGCCTCCTCCTGTTCCTAATGTAACAGGCCCGAGGGGCTGAACGGCCTCCTCCTGTTCCTGTGTAACAGGCTCGAGGGGCTGAATGGCCTCCTCCTGTTCCTGTGTAACAGGCTCGTGGGGCTGACCGGCCTCCTCCTGTTCCTGTGTAACAGGCTCGAGTAGCTGAATGGCTTCCTCCTGTTCCTAATGTAACAGGCTCGAGGGGCTGAATGGCCTCCCCCTGTTCCTGTGTAACAGGCTCGAGTAGCTGAATGGCCTCCTCCTGTTCCTAATGTAACAGGCTTGATGGGCTGAACGGCCTCCTCCTGTTCCTGTGTAACAGGCTCGAGTGGCAGAATGGCCTCCTCCTGTTCCTAATGTAACAGGCTCGAGGGGCTGAATGGCCTCCTCCTGTTCCTAATGTAACAGGCTCGAGGGGCTGAATGGCCTCCTCCTGTTCCTAATGTAACAGACTCGAGGGGCTGAATGGCCTCCTCCTTTTCAGAATGTAACAGGCCCGAGGGGCTGAATGGCCTCCTCCTGTTCCTAATGTAACAGGCCCGAGGGGGCTGAATGGCCTCCTCCTGTTCCTAATGTAACAGGCCCGAGGGGCTGAACGGCCTCCTCCTGTTCCTGTGTAACAGGCTCGAGGGGCTGAATGGCCTCCTCCTGTTCCTGTGTAACAGGCTCGTGGGGCTGACCGGCCTCCTCCTGTTCCTGTGTAACAGGCTCGAGTAGCTGAATGGCTTCCTCCTGTTCCTAATGTAACAGGCTCGAGGGGCTGAATGGCCTCCCCCTGTTCCTGTGTAACAGGCTCGAGTAGCTGAATGGCCTCCTCCTGTTCCTAATGTAACAGGCTTGATGGGCTGAACGGCCTCCTCCTGTTCCTATGTAACAGGCTCGAGTGGCAGAATGGCCTCCTCCTGTTCCTAATGTAACAGGCTCGAGGGGCTGAATGGCCTCCTCCTGTTCCTAATGTAACAGGCTCGAGGGACTGAATGGCCTAATCCTGTTCCTAATGTGACAGGCTTGAGGGACTGAATGGCCTCCTCCTGTTCCTAATGCAACAGGCTCGAGGGGCTGAATGGCCTCCTCCTGTTCCTAATGTAACAGGCTCGAGGGGGGCTGAATGGCCTCCTCCTGTTCCTAATGTAACAAGCACGAGGGGCTGAATGGCCTCCTCTTGTACCTAATGTAAGAGGCCCGAGGGGCTGAATGGCCTCCTCCAGTTCCTAATGTAACAGGCTTGATGGGCTGAACGGCCTCCTCCTGTTCCTGTGTAACAGGCTCGAGTGGCAGAATGGCCTCCTCCTGTTCCTAATGTAACAGGCTCGAGGGGCTGAATGGCCTCCTCCTGTTCCTAATGTAACCGGCTCGAGGGGTTGAAGGGCCTGCTCCTTTTCCTAATGTAACAGGCTCAAGGGGCTGAATGGCCGAATCCTGTTCCTAATGTAACAGGCTCGAGGGGCTGAATGGCCTCCTCCTGTTCCTAATGTAACAAGCTTGAGGGACTGAATGGCCTCCTCCTGTTCCTAATGTAACAGGCTCAAGGGGCTGAATGGCCTCCTCCTGTTCCTAATGTAACAGGCTCGAGGGGCTGAATGGCCTCCTCCTGTTCCTAATGTAACAGGCTCAAGGGACTGAATGGCCTCCTCCTGTTCCTAATGTAACAGGCTCGAGGGGCTGAATGGCCTCCTCCTGTTCCTAATGTAACCGGCTCGAGGGGTTGAATGGCTTGCTCCTGTTCCTGAGTAACAGGCTCGAGGGGCTAAATGGCCACCTCCTGTTCCTGTGTAACAACCTCGAGGGGCTGAATTGCCTCCTCTTGTTCTGAAAGTAACAGGCTCGAGGGGCTGAATGGACCTCCTCCTGTTCATAATGTAACAGGCCCGAGGGGCTGAATGGCCTCCTCCTGTTCCTAATGTAACAGGCTCGAGGGGCTGAATGTCCGCCTCCTGTTCCTATTGTAACAGGCTCGAGGGGGCTGAATGGCCTCCTCCTGTTCCTAATGTAACAGGCTCGAGGGGGGCTGAATGGCCTCCTCCTGTTCCTAATGTAACAGGCTCGAGGGGCTGAATGGCCTCCTCCTGTTCCTAATGTAACAGGCTCGAGGGGCTGAATGGCCTCCTCCTGTTCCTAATGTAACAGGCTCGAGGGGGCTGAATGGCCTCCTCCTGTTCCTAATGTAACAGGCTCGAGGGGCTGAATGGCCTCCTCCTGTTCCTAATGTAACAGGCCCGAGGGGCTGAACGGCCTCCTCCTGTTCCTGTGTCACAGGCTCGAGGGGCTGAATGGCCTCCTCCTGTTCCTGTGTAATAGGCTCGAGGGGCTGAACGGCCTCCTGCTGTTCCTAATGTAACAGGCTCCATGGGCTGAATGGCCTACTCCTGTTCCTGTGTCACAGGCTCGAGTAGCTGAATGGCCTCCTCCTGTTCCTAATGTAACAGGATCGAGGGGCTGAATGGCCTCCTCCTGTTCCTGTGTAACAGGCTCGAGGGGCTGAACGGCCTCCTCCTGTTCCTAATGTAACAGGCTCGAGGGGCTAAATGGCCTCCTCCTGTTCCTAATGTAACAGGCTCGAGGGGCTGAATGGCCTCCTGCTGTTCCTAATGTAACAGGTTCGAGGGACTGAATGGCCTCCTCCTGTTCCTGTGTAACAGGCTCAAGCGGCTGAACAGCCTCCTCCTGTTTCTGTGTAACAGCCTCGAGGAACTGGATGGCCTCCTCCTGTTCCTAATGTAACAGGCTCGAGTAGCTGAATGGCCTCCTCCTGTTCCTAATGAAACAGGTTCGAGGGGGCTGAATGGCCTCCTCCTGTTACTGATGTAACAGACCCGAGGGGCTGAATGGCCTCCTCCTGTTCCTGTGTAACTAGCTCGAGGGACTGAATGGCCTCCTCCTGTTCCTAATGTAACAGGCTCGAGGGGCTGAACGGCCTCCTCCCGATCCTAATGTAACAGGCTCAAGGGGCTGAACGGCCTCCTCCTGTTCCTAATGTAACAGACCCGAGGGGGGCTGAATGGCCTCCTCCTGTTCCTAATGTAACAGGCTCGAGGGGCTGAATGGCCTCCTCCTGTTCCTAATGTAACAGGGCCGACGGGGCAAACGGCCTCCTCCTGTTCCTGTGTCACAGGCTCGAGGGGCTGAATGGCCTCCTCCTGTTCCTGTGTAACAGGCTCGAGGGGTTGAACGGCCTCCTCCTGTTCCTAATGTAACAGGCTCAATGGTCTGAATGGCCTCCTCCTGTTCCTGTGTAACAGGCTCGAGTAGCTGAATGGCCTCCTCCTGTTCCTAATGTAACAGGCTCGAGGGGCTGAATGGCCTCCTCCTGTTCCTGTGTAACAGGCTCGAGGGGCTGAACGGCCTCCTCCTGTTCCTAATGTAACAGGCTCGAGGGGCTAAATGGCCTCCTCCTGTTCCCGTGTAACAGGCTCGAGTGGCTGAATGGCCTCCTCCTGTTCCTAATGTAACCGGCTCGAGGTGTTGAATGGCCTCCTCCTGTTCCTAATGTAACAGGCTCGAGGGGGGCTGAATGGCCTAATCCTGTTCCTAATGTAACAGGCTTGAGGGACTGAATGGCCTCCTCCTGTTCCTAATGTAACAGGCTAGATGGGCTGAATGGCCTCCTCCTGTTCCTAATGTAATAGGCTCGAGGGGCTGAATGGCCTCCTCCTGTTCCTAATGTAACAGGCTCGAGGGGCTGAATGGCCTCCTCCTGTTCCTAATGTAACCGGCTCGAGGTGTTGAATGGCCTCCTCCTGTTCCTAATGTAACAGGCTCGAGGAGGACTGAATGGCCTAATCCTGTTCCTAATGTAACAGGCTCGAGGGACTGAATGGCCTCCTCCTGTTCCTCTGTAACAGGCTCGATGGGCTGAATGGCCTCCTCCTGTTCCTAATGTAACAGGCTCGAGGGGCTGAATGGCCTCCTCCTGTTCCTAATGTAACAGACTCGAGGGGCTGAATGGCCTCCTCCTGTTGCCTAGTGTAACAGGCTCGAGGGGGCTGAAAGGCCTCCTCCTGTTCCTAATGTAACAGGCTCGAGGGACTGAATGGCCTCCTCCTGTTCCTGTGTAACAGGCTCGAGGGGCTGAATGGCCTCCTCTGTTCCTAATGTAACAGACCCGAGGGGACTGAATGGCCTCCTCCTGTTCCTAATGTAACAGGCTCGAGGGGCTGAATGGCCTCCTCCTGTTCCTAATGTAACAGGCTCGAGGGGCTGAATGGCCTCCTCCTGTTCCTGTGTAACAGGCTCGAGGGGCTGAATGGCCTCCTCCTGTTCCTAATGTAACAGGCTCGAGGGGGCTGAATGGCCTCCTCCTGTTCCTAGTGTAACAGGCTCGAGGGGGCTGAATGGCCTCCTCCTGTTCCTAATGTAACAGGCTCGAGGGGCTGAATGGCCTCCTCCTGTTCCTGTGTAACAGGCTCGAGGGGCTGAATGGCCTCCTCCTGTTCCTATGTGAGGCCTGTCTCCGTGGGAGCTGTGTTTTAATTGGCTACATGGAGTCTTTGTCACATAGGAACAGGAGGAGGCCATTCAGCCCGTTGAGCCTGTTCTGCCATTCAATTAGATCATGGCTGATCTGCACCTCAACTCCATCTAGCCGCCAGTGTCGCCGGTTACTGCAGGTTTAGTACGGACATTGTCACCTCAGAGAAAAAATGAACACGTCTTTCTGCTGCTAAGGGCAGTTTCAACCACCGTGTGCCTCCACATGTCCACTCTTAGAAATCCTGTGTGACACTTCCATTTCACAGCAGCCCCCTTTGTGGCAATTGTGGGCCGCAGATTGATAGGAACTGGGTTCCCAGCTTAAGGTGGCAGCTAGATGATGCTTAGCTTTGACCTCGGCTGGACAGCCCAGGTTACAGGAGCGAACGGACAGTATTCTAAGCCATTGTGTCTCCTCATCCTTTCAACAGAGAGATGAACCTTGTTGAAATTGGAGGAAGGGAGCCATTTACATTTGCTGCTGCCGGTGGCACTGGTTTTACATGGCAGTCATTCGTTTCTGGTTGCAGGTGGGGATTGGGCCCTCAGCCTGCCTGTGCAGGCCGGTAATAGAGTTCTAACATTGCTAGCAAGGTATTGATGGCTGAGTGGCTAGATGCAGCATGTGGTGTGGTACTGAGGCACACAGCCCAGCACATTCAATATGAGCCAGGATCTTGTCCGAAGTAATGTGAGGGCCCACCTTGAAAGGGCTGGGGAGGACATCCTGGCTGGAATAAGGTTGTAATAGCCCTGTGACCCAGATGGCTCAGTAGGTACGTGCACAATATAGCGTGGAATTGAGTCACACAGTCCAGGTTAGACCCCCATTTTGTGTTACGTTGGCTGATTCCAGCTGGGTTATTACAGTTAGCCTCAGCACCCATCGGCTAGGGAGGAGTAGGGTCAGGGCTCTTGCTTCTGGTTGCCATCCTGTGAGCGTTTGGATGTCGGGTGAGGGCAGGGTCGAGCTTGGGTGCGATGCCTTTCACAGCGGAATAGCCTGCCGACACTCAAGCCTGGGATTTCCGATCTGTGTTAGTCGCACGCTGGCGTGGGCTCATTCATTTTGGACGGGTTAACATCAGCATTAAAATAACAGCAGTTATCTAGGCTGAGAGAGAAAGAGTGGGCACTTGAGTGAGGTAGTGGGCACAGCTGGTGGCACTGTACCCAAACACGAGCCAGTACCTTCAGGAGAGGTGGGCAGAACATTGGGAGGAAGAAAAGGCCCTTTCCCTCCCCCTCCACCCTCTCCCCTGCCCATACCGCCCCAGGTAGTCATTCCCCAGTCGGTGATATGCCCTGGCACTGCCCCTGTTTATGCCACTCTTGAAGTGGACCCCAGCGAAAGCAGACCGGAAAGGCAGAGTGACTCAATTGCTGATGATTTGCTCCTTCCACGTTGCCGAACCATCTGCCTTCTACCCTCCGTAAACTTGAACATAAGAACATAAAAAATAAGAGCAGGAGTCGGCCATTTGGCCCCTCGAGCCTGCTCCGCCATTCAATACGATCATGGCTGATCTGCTACCTCATCTCCACCTTCCTGCTCTATCCCCATATCCCTTGATTCCCTTAATATCCAAAAATCTATCGCTCTCTGTCTTGAATATACTCAACGACTGAGCCTCCACAGCCCTCTGGGGTAGAGAATTCCAAAGATTCACCACCCTCTGAGTGAAGAAATTTCTCCTCATCTCAGTCCCAAATGGCCGACCCCTTATTCTGAGACTGTGACCCCTGGTTCAAGACTCCCCAGCCAGGGGAAACATCCTCCCTGCATCTACCCTGTCAAGCCCTCTAAGAATTTTATATATTTCAATGAGATCACCTCTCATTCTTCTAAACTCTACAGGCCTAGTCTACTCAATCTGTCCTCATAGGACAATCCCCCCATCCCAGGAACCAGTCTGGTGAACCTTCGTTGCACTCCCTCTATGGCAAGTATATCCTTCCTTAGGTAAGGAGACCAAAACTGTACACAATACTCCAGGTGTGGTCTCACCAGGGCCCTATATAATTGTAGTAAGACGTCTTTACTCTTATACTCAAATCCTCTTGTAATAAAGGTCAACATACCATTTGCTTTCCTAATTGCTTGCTGTACCTGCATGTTAACTTTCAGTGATTCGTGTACAAAGACAATCCCATGATCCCTAATTTTGTTTAATAACCTCTTGTCTGGCACCTTATCGAATGCCTTCTGAAAATCCAAATACACCACATCCACTGGCTCCCCCTTATCTATTCTGCTAGTTACAACCTCAAAAAACTCTAACAGATTCATCAAACATGATTTCCCTTTCATAAATCCGTGTTGACTCTGCCCAATCCTATTATTATTTTCTAAGTGCCCTGTTACCACGTCCATAATAATAGACTCTAGCATTTTCCCTACTACTGATGTCAAGGCTAACTGGTCTGTAGTTCCCCGTTTTCTCTCTCCCTCCTTTCTTAAATAGTGGGGTTGCATTTGCTACCTTCCAATCCGCGGGAGCTGTTCTAGGATCTATGGAATTTTGGAAGATGACAACCAATGCATCCACTATCTCTTTAGCCACCTCTTTCAAAACCCTAGGATGTAGGCCATCAGGGATTCTTCACACTCACTCCATCACTGCTCCGCTTGTGTCCCTCCTTGCAGGAAAAGATAGCCCACAATAAGAGGGAGAGAGCACTGCCTGGAGGAGGTACACCTACCCTAGCAACATTGACAAGTGCTGAGGAGGCTGCACACGAGATTGTTGGAGGTGGCGAGGATCTGGAAGTGGGCGATGGAGAGATGGGCACACTAAAGGAAGCTGGTGACATAATAGAGTTTCATCCCTCTCATTGACATTTAGTGATTGACTGCAATGACATATGATGTTCATAGAGAATCGCTTTGTATCATCTGCACAAAAGGATGTGTCTGTTACATCAATATCAGATGTCTAAATCATGCCTTTACTCTCCCACAGGACCATCGAGCGCCCCGCTCCCCACGATCCAGGACGAACAGCCAGACGACTCCTCAGAGGAACCTGAAGCCTCTGAGGGAGCAGTGTCACCAGGACTCAGCGCACCCAGCACCAGTGCAGCAACGCACACCTCGGTGGGGCCATCGCGAGTAGTGTTGCCACCTGGTCTATCACAGCTCACAAGTGAGCATCAGCAGATGGTGGAGATAGCGACAGCAGTGGAGAGTCCTCGGCGGAGGTCGCAGCACTCTCCTAGCTCTGCTGAGCTGTATGCAGACGCTGTGCCTCTGGGGCCATCCAGAAAAAGAGCGGTTCAGGAAATACAGGAACAAGTGCAGGAGTCTCTGGAAAGGTTTGCCTCCAGGGTTAGTGCGAGTGTGGAGAGAATGGAGGAGTCCATCTGTAACATCAGCACTGGCGTGGTGGAGGCAATGGTGCATAATCGCACCACCATGGATAGGATGGCAACCTCCGTGGAAAGGCTGGCAACCTCCGTGGAAAGGCTGGCTACCGCAATGGAGGAAACATGGTGACTGTTCAAAATAGATTGTCATCTCTGGAGGAGCGATGGGCAGCTATTGAGCAGAGAGACCAGAGCTTCATGGACGTCCTTGTTCTGAGGACTGCCAGCACAGATACGGGTCCTCATGGTCCCCCTGAAGTGCAGCAAGGTGCTCTCCTGCCACTTGCCAGCACTGAGGTGCGGCTGACCCATGAGAGGGGTGTTGTTGGCAGGACACAAGGAAGTGTGGGCTCCTCTCAAAGCCCTCCCACGACCATGCCACTGCGGAGCTCTCGGTCAGAGACCCACTTTGCGGAGACAACTGAGATGGCCGTTTCAGCCCCTGCACAGCCGCAGGAAGAGCAGACTGTTGAAGAGCCCTCCCAGGCTCCCAAACCCAGAGGATGCCCGCCAAAAGTGTCTAAGCAGGTGCAGCATCCTAGTCAGCAAGATGCCTCTACATCTACTGAAGCCACAGGGGTAGCACCACGTAGAAGCACGCGTAAGAGAAAGATTAAGCACATATAGTCACAAGGGAACTCACGTAGGTGTTTTGTCATTTTTTTTCTGACTGTACTTGCTTTGTGATCCTTTTGTCATGTCGGAAAGAAAAATGATGGCAAACAGTTGATTGTGTGGCCTATGTCTTCTGGGAAATAGCAAATGCGCATTGAGGGCTCAGGGCGACTTGCATTTGTAATGCTGATGGTGAAAATGATAGGAAATAACCGGGTATAGCAGAGATGATGTATGACATTGGAGAAATGTCGCCTACAATTAGAGAGCCATATGGTAGCCACCTATGGTTGAAGAGTAAGGTTATGCGAATGTGGCATGGCAGTGTGTATACCCTGCTTGACGGGCAGCAGTGAACTGGAGGGATGCTGCATTGGTCACAACAGGGCACGCAAGGTGCGCCTCCTCCTCCTCCTCCTCCTCCTCTTCTTCCTCGTCCTCCTCCTCCTCTTCCGAGGAAGATCTGCGCTGAGCCATGCAGCTGCTGCTCCTCCGATTATGAGGACCAGGATGAGAGGACATAAATGTTTCTCATCCCGTTGCTATAGATTTCATTTGAGGCAACAAGCTTGCAAGCGCACAGTCGAAGTGGCCTGAAATTATTCCAATCAGGTAACACTGCAGATGGGTGTCAGCTTGAACAGTCACAAGGTCAGTAGATTTGCAAAATCTTATCCCAAACCTCCAACAGCAAAATTGTTGCATTTGAATGTCAGCCATGTTTCAGGAGCGCTTATAAAGCGCTGCACCAATGACAACAAATCATGTCCTCCACCAACTCGTCTCCTTGCAGCTGGCCTGTTTCTGACAAGACAGGAAACAGGAGCCAGAAGCAGGAAAATGGGAAACCACTATCAAAATAGGATTAGCAAGGCAGTTAACAGGCTGTTAACTGCCTTAACAACTTGTCCCACCAGTTCCAGTCGGGTCAGTTTGGGAGCGGCTTACCCGACACTCACGAAAATCGGGTGGGGGCGGGATGGAGGCAGGTTGAGTGTCTGAAGCCATTTTTTCCCATTTTCGCTGCCGACCCACCTCCAAACCCGTCTCCATCAGGGCTATTAAAATCGAGCCCAAAGTATTTGTTTAACTTCTCTACCATTTCCTTATTCCCCATTATAATTTCTCCTGTCTCAGCCTGTAAGGGACCCACGTTTACTTTCGCTAATCTTTTCCTTTTCACATACCTGTAGAAGCTTTTATAATCTGTTTTTATGTCTCTCGCTAGTTTACTCTCATATTCTATTTTCCCTTTCTTTATCAATTTCTTGGTCCTCCTTTGCTGAATTCTAAAAAGATCCCAATCCTCAGGCTTACTACTCTTTTTGGCAACATTATAAGCCTCTTCCTTTAATCTAATACTATCTTTAATTTCTCTTGTTAGCCATGGTTGAACCATTTTTCCCGTGGTGTTTTTATTCCTTACGGGAATGTATATTTGTTGGGAATTATGAATTATTTCTTTAAATGCTAGCCATTGCTTGTCTACTGTCATACCTTTTAATGTAGTTTCCCAACCTACCTTAGCCAACTTGCCTCTCATACCTACGTAGTTTGCTTTGTTCAGGTTTAGGACCCTAGTTTTGGACTTAACTAAATCACTCTCAAACTCAACATAAAATTCTATCATATTATGATCACTGCTCCCCAGAGGCTCCTTTACTACAAGGTTATTAATTAGCCCTGTCTCATTGCACAGTACTAGATCAAAAATAGCCAATTCCCTCGTAGGTTCCTTGACATACTGATCTAGAAAACTATCTTGAATGCATTTCGTGAACTCTTCCTCTGCACTATTTCTGCAAATTTGGTTTGCCCAGTCTATATGAAAGTTAAAGTCCCCCATGATTACTGTATTACCATTGTTACAAGCATTTCTAATTTCCTGATTTATACTCTGCCCGACACTACAACCACTGTTAGGGGCCTGGAGACTACTCCCACTAATGTTTTCTGCCCCTTGTTTCTTAGCTCCACCCAAACTGATTCTACATTTTGTTTTTCCAATCCAAGATCCTTTCTCTCTACTGTCTTTATTCCCTCCTCCTTTTCCATTCTGCCTATCTCTTCTAAAAGTCAAATATCCTGGAATATTTAGTTCTCAACCTTGGTCACCCTGCAACCACGTCTCTGTAATGGCTATTAAATCAAACCTATTTATTTCTATCTGCGCTATTAATTCATCTATTTTGTTGCGAATGCTTCGTGCATTCTGATATAGTACCTTTAGCTTTAATTTTTTTTCTATTTTTCCCTGATGTCACTTTAGTCACTAATGCCCTATGACCTTTATTAATCTTTCTGTCCCTTCCTGACCCACTCTGCTTATCTTTTCCCAGATCACTACTCTGAGGTCATACAGAACTCGGTTGCCCGTGTCCTAACTCGCACTAAGTCCCGTTCACCCACCATTGGCGGCCGTGCCTTCAGCTGCCTGGGCCCCAAGCTCTGGAATTCCCTCCCTAAACCTCTCCGCCCCTCTCTCCTCCTTTAAGACGCTCCTTAAAACCTACCTCTTTGACCAAGCTTTTGGTCACCTGCCCTAATATCTCCTTATATGGCTCGGTGTCAAATTTTGTCTTATACTACTCCTGTGAAGCGCCTTGGGACGTTTTACTAGGTTAAAGGCGCTATATCAATGCAATTTACTGTTGTTGTTGTTACCAGGGGGCCAGTGGCAACAGCGAGATCACGAGTCCGAGGGGCTCGGCGGGGCAGGGGGGGGGGGTGGAATCTGAGACTTGAACCCACGTAGGGGGCAACATTTCAGCGCGACACTCTCAATTTGTCCTATGAGGAGAGATTGAGTAGACTAGGCCTATATTCTCTAGAGTTTAGAAGAATGAGAGGTGATCTCATTGAAACATATAAAATACTTACAGGGCTTGACAGGGTAGATGCAGGGAGGATGTTTCCCCTGGCTGGAGTGTCTAGAACCAGGGGTCACAGTCTCAGGATAAGGGGTCGGCCATTTAGGACTGAGATGAGGAGAAATTTCTTCACTCAGAGGGTGGTGAATCTTTGGAATTGTCTACCACAGAGGGCTGTGGAGGCTCAGTCGTTGAGTATATTCAAGACAGAGATCGATAGATTTTTGGATATTAAGGGAATCAAGGGATATGGAGATAGGGCAGGAAAGGGGAGATGAGGTCGAAGGTCAGCCATGATCTTATTGAATGGCGGAGCAGGCTCGAGGGGCCGAACGGCCGACTCCTGCTCCTATTTCTTATATTCTTATATACAGCAGAGGGAGCGAGAGGCCGGAATGGGCTGGGAGCCATTGGGGAGACACCTGTAGTACATCTTTAAACATTTACACTGTTTCAAGTTTCAAAGCAGTTTTCCCCTTTGTGAAAGAGCTGGATTGATTCATGTGGTGAGAAGCCATGTGCCTGTGGCACAGAAACGGTTGGGAAATGACTGAGCTCACTCGATTTTCACTTGAAAGGAAACCAAGTGGCATAACTTAAAAAAAAATAATCAAATATAATTGATCTCTTGATCCGATGCCTAATTTAAACAAGAGTCGTACCAAATAAATACAACCCATTCATACTTTGAAGAGGGGCTTTCTGCTATTCTGTGGCGGATGAGTTACAAAACGATTGGAAAATCAACGGCGTGGAACATGCTCTTTTATTTATCAAAGCTCCGGCATAAAAGGTGCTCGCCGTAAAGATCAAAGGCACTCAGCAGCTGCCGCCTTCACTTTTGGGCCCTGTCACTTTCCTACAGTCGACCTCTGCGCTCACTCATTGTGTCACTTGGCCCCGTGTGGATTTATCGCTGTAAAGTATCTGACGAGGCGCCGGAGAAGGAATCGGTGAAAAAGAGAAAAAAAAAGCCCTTTACAACTTTGGAAGGAGCGCAGGATGACACAAGTGAGCCGTTTAACAGGTTAGAGCTAAGAACCTAACAACATAAGAATTAGGAGCAGGAGTCGGCCATTCGGCCCCTCGAGCCTGCTCCGCCATTCAATAAGATCATGGCTGATCATCGACCTCAACTCCACTCTCCCGCCCGATCCCCATATCCCTTGATTCCCCTAGAGTCCAAAAATCTATCGATCTCAGCCTTGAATATACTCAACGACTGAGCCTCCACAGCCCTCTGTGGTAGAGAATTCCAAAGATTCACCACCCTCTGAGTGAAGAAAGTTCTCCTCATCTCAGACCTAAATGGCCGACCCCTTATCCTGAGACTATGTCTCTTGGTTCTAGACATTCCAGCCAGGGGGAAACAACCTCTCAGCATCTATCCTGTCAATCCCCTTCAGAATCTTGTATGTTTCAATGAGATCACCTCTCATTCTTCTAAACTCCAGAGAGTATAGGCCCAATCTATTCAATCTCTCATCATAGGACAACCCTCTCATCCCAGGAATCAATCTAGTGAACCTTCGCTGCACCACCTTTAAGGCAAGTATATCCTTCCTTAAATAAGGAGACCAAAACTGTGCACAGTACTCCAGGTGTGGTCTCACCAAAGCCCTGTACAATTGTAGCAAGACTTCCTTAATCTTATACTCCAACCTCCTCGCAATAAAGGCCAACACTCCATTTGCCTTCCTAATTGCTGGCTGTACCTGCATGTTAACTCTGTGTTTCCTGTACAGTGACACCCAAATCCCTTTGAACACCAACATTTAATACTTTCTCACCATTTAAAAAGTGCTCTGTTTTTCTATTCTTCCTACCAAATTGAATAACCTCACATTTCCTCACATTATACTCCATCTGCCACCTTATTGCCCACTCACCTAACCTGTCTATATCCCTTTGCAGGCTCTTTGTGTCCTCCTCACATCTTACTGTCCCACCTAGCATTGTATCATCAGCAAATTTGGATACGTTACACTCGGAGCTGTTACTATGGGGCTCAGTGCCCCGTACCCCGCCCCCCCAGGAGGACTGTGGAAGCTGGGGGACAGTTGGAGCTTTGGAGACTGAGGTCGATAGATTTTTCTTAGGTAAGGGTATCAAGGGATTTGGAGCAAAGGTGAGTAAATGGGGTTGAGGTACAGATCAGCCATGATCTCATGGAATGGCAGAGCAGGCTCGAGGGGCTGAATGGCCTCCTCCTGTTCCGATGTTCTTATAACCCATTTTGTGCTTTGTTCATGCTTGATGCTGGCCCCAGTTGTCAAGAGCAATGGTGTATTTTCTGAAATGTTTGCCTCTCCTCCCCTCACTTTGATCAGTGCACAGATCCCCTCCCCCATCACCCAAAACTGCACCAAACCTTTATTCTGAACAGTTTTAAATTACAGCCTGAGAACAATTTTAAATAAGAACACTTAAAGGCGAGGCAACAAAAAGGAATAAATTGGAAGTATGTTTTGCCTGAAGGATAAGTATTAAAATTCATTGTGTTTAACTACCCTACATTGTGAGGCCATGACAAGGTTAATCAAAGCACTTGAAATAGGTGAGCATCAAACAGTTGAAGTTGTTAAAAGCACACACGCAAATGGAATTTGGCAAATCACCCTGTCTGAAGTGCCCCAAGTTGCACTCCTCTGTGGCACTGTGATCTTCTCTCTGTTTTGGGCTTATTTATTACCCGAACTTCCCTCTCACACCCAAAACAATGCATTCTGTGACAAAAGTCGGCACTCTCTGTCAGATTTCTTTTCCCACTCTTTCTGTTGAATGAATGTTTAATTTTTTTTATGCTGTGCCTCTCAGTGAAGTACATGCAGTGCCAAGCGCACAGTGTCTGACGCGGATAGTGAGCCCTCGGCCTTGCAAGGGTGCCCTCTGCTGTTTCTATGCAGTAGTACATCACTGCATCATTTGCTCTCTCTCACCTGCACCTCTCTGAGAAAGGGCTCTAACCAGCGCAAAAGTAGTGCTATTTTAGAAGCGCTCCTCAAGGTCCAGAATCATCAGAAAGAAAAAAGAAAGTCTTGCATTTCTACAGCGCCTTTCACGACCTCAGGACGTCCCAAAGCGCTTTACAGTCAATGAAGTACTTTTGAAGTGTAGTCACTGTTGTAATGTAGGAAACGTGGCAGCCAATTTGCGCACAGCAAGATCCCACAAACAGCAATGAGGTAATGAGCAGATCATCTGTTTTTTTGTTATGTTGATTGAGGGATAAATATTGGCCCCAGGACACCGGGGAGAACTCCCCCTGCTCTTCTTCGAAATAGTGGCCGTGGGATCTTTTACATCCACCTGAGAGAGCAGACGGGGCCTCGGTTTAACGTCTGTAGAATTCGCAATATATCGCGATGTGATTAATAAGGAGAAAACACAAAGTTTCGTTCAAACAGCTTTTATTTCAGCAGAATGCTGGCAGGTTTAAATTGGACACAAGCAGCCTGTAAAATGGCCGCCGCACCTCGTGACAGAACATTCTAGACTTTTCAACAGGCAGACAAGATGGCGTTCCAATAAACATTTGTGCAAGATCGATTACGATTCAGCACAGTGAAGATAATACACGAGACATTATGGGTTTGCAGTATAAACATAGATACTGGAATCGGTCTCCCAGGTACAAAGGAAAGCCATTGTACCGAGTACTCAAGGGCCCATCCAAAAGACATTAATATGTAAAATCCCAACGACTCTACGATGAGAGAGCCGTTAGCAGGTAGTTATACAGGACACTTGGAAGCCCCAAACCCCTCCAGGGAGAACACCGACCGATTTAACAATGGGAGAAATATTAACAGGTACTCAGACATTTACGAGTAGCCCCGAAACCCATTAAGAACGGAGATCACCCATACAAGACATTTGGGCGCCAAACCCTAAACAAAAGAATGGACATTATAGTTGGGCGGGAAACGGAAGATTTTTGCACTATAATTGCAGGCTCCAAACCGTCCATTCTCTCTCTTGCTCTTGCATTCGCTCGCTTGCTCCTGTGCCTTTATCCGGTCGATTCGTAACCTCGTGGCTGCTCCTGTGTACTCGTAGTTGGGCTTCTGCTTGCCTGTTGCCTCTTCTGAAAAGACTGTTGAACTTTCTGATCCGTTCGGATCTACCTCGTGTCGCGTAACGAAGACCTATGTTGGTAACTGGCAGCGGAACCAAAGGCCCGAGATGAGATGAGATGAGATGAGATGAGATGAGAAGAGAGGAAGACCATATCCATCGCCACGGTCAGTAAATCCCGACCGCGCCTGTAGGTCGATTAGCCAAGTTTTCCTCGCCAGGAAGATTTCTCTTTTGAACTTTTAACAAAACATATTGCATCGACGATAACGGGACTGTGTCCAAGGAGATTGGAACGTGAAAACACATCGTATCGATGATATTGACAACTGTGCTCCAAGAGTACCTGTTAAGCCAACCAACACAGGTCTTCATCACAGCAGACGGTCCAGCCTACTAGCCGGAGCAGCAGAAGCAAGTAAACAAGTGGGACCAGGAGATCTCCTGACCGACACGTGGGTGCTGCGGTGAAAAACATCCGATCAGCTATTCGGAATTTCTCCGAGTTATCACGAGTGGTGAGCATGAGTCTCGAGATCCTACGAAGCTAGTTTAGGATAGATATTGATAGGGGAGGGTTTAAGGATTAAGGATATTTGTAATGTGTGCCCCTATTTACTTTGTGCCGTTCGTTCCTCGTTTCCCTAAGATCGACTATATAACTGTTTGTAAGATTGTACTGTCATTAATCTGTGCTTATGACATGTATTTCATAATTTTAAGTATCATGCAATAAAGATTTTCCATTTCGTACCATTCAAACCAAGTCTACATGAGTTTTATCTCCATTACTGCTCTCGCATCTAAGTCCAGTGTCTAGAACCGTAAGGGAGAGTGATTCGAACCACTCACAGGTGTGTCTAGTGTTCCCAGACTGGCTGGAGACCAGAACAGGCAACCAGGCCTAGACCCGCACTGACATACAGGCTGCACAGAGCCGCGTGAATCTCACAGGCTGCGAGACACGCAGGGTCAGGAATCCCTTACAGAAAATGGCGACCGCGGCAGGACACTGGCAGCGAGAGGGTAGTGTGTTAGATTTTGGAATGACTGTACGAAATGTTATGCAGGAAAAGATAGCGGATTATGTGTTTGGAAAGGTTAATCTAACTAAGAAATGGATAAGTGAATTGTTAGCGGATAAGAGCCCACTAGAGGCAGCTGAAAGGTGGACAGATAGTAAAGAACATAGAAAGACACTTGAGAAAGCAGTCTGGCTTATGTGCTACAAAAGGCAGGTTCAGATTTCAAACCAGACCATTACAGCGCTAGTAGCTCGAATCAGTCATTTAGAGGGAGAAATGGAGGAGAAGGTTTCTGGAGGGGAGGTGCTCATTAAGAATTTAAATGAGTTACACCAGGAAAGCCAGGAAGTCTCCAGTCACCTTAAAACAAGGATAGATTATCTCGAGTGCCAGGTCACTGAGGCAAAATTGAATGAGAGCAGGTTAAAGGAAAGATGTAACCGCCAAGCTGCCCAGATAAGAACTCAAGAAGAGAGCTTAATGGGGGTTAGGTCGGCATATAAGTTGGCCCTTGAGGATAAGTTTCAGGGAGCCGACCATAGCGCCTGCCAAAGGGAGATAGAGAACCTCAAAAAGGCCGTGAACAATGCGAACGGCATGGTGTGCCTTATCAATCCGTCGGCGCACCAGCCGCTAGTAAATGAGAGATTTAGAAAATCCCCACCAAGTAAAGCAGAAGAAGTAGTAGCCACTGCGCCCTCCGCGCCACCCAGCTATTCAGAAACCTGGGTTAGGGAGGAAGCAATGGAAGAAACAAAAGAGCCCATTGAAAAGGAAGTAGAAAAGGGATCGCTGTATCCAGTAACGGGTATTAAAAGGGGCCCAAGCAGAAACGGTGGGGAAGAACCGGGGGATCTCCTCGGACAGCTGGTGTTGCCTCACAGTTCACATCAGCTGAGAGCTATGATAAATCACGTACGGAAGCTGACCGAGATAGACGACCCTTCCGTACATTTCAGAGAAGTTGAGCAAGCCGCAGCCATTAACGGCTGCGATGATGGGGAGACAGCAAAAATGCTGCTGTTCTCATTAGACAGCTCGGTCCTTCAGTGTCTCTCAGGCGAGAGCAAGAGGGGAAACAAGAGTTATGAGGAATTAAAGAATGAGGTCCTAGAAGTGTTGGGGGCGAACGACGGAGGTCCGTTTGCTAGAGTGGGACAGACAGTGCAGATGGAGGGAGAACCCCCGAAGGTTTTTGCCGACAGGCTGTGGCCAGTATATGAGCGCAGCTGTCTAGGTGCGCCCGAGCGCGAAGATGTGGAAGGCGCCGCTTTAACTCATTGGCTTAGGTGCATAATAGCCAACAGTTTACCAGCCGTTAGAGAGCAGGCAAAAGCATGGTTTGATCCCAATGACCTCAACCTTACGGAAGAGTCGGTCTTGAACCGACTCACGTTAGGTTATCGTAATATAAGGGGTATGACGACACGTCCCTTTAAGGGAAGAGTACATGAGGTACGACCCGCAGCCCCGTATCAAAGAGAGTGGCATCAGGAGGGTAATCGCGCCCCACAGGCAAGTAATGCTTGTTACGGGTGTGGGAAGACAGGGCACTGGCGCAAGCATTGCAGGAACCCTTGGAAGGATTCCAAGGATAAAAATCCCGCGGTCCGAGCCCAGGCGCCTGTCCCGGCTAAGGAAGCCAAGGCACCCACCCCTCCCGACGACCTCGAAGCAGTGTTAGGAGCCATGCGCAAGCTAGTCTTGAATGCGCGTGGACAGGTGGCGGTCGCAACCGGCCCCGTAGGTGCCGCAGGACCGTCTAATAGTGCCCCATGACTAGAACCAGCACAGCCCGTCTACCTGTGTCCGCTTAGCTATGATGCGTGGAGGCGACCTGTGGTGGAGATGGAGGTAGAGAAACAGAAGGGCAGTTATTTGTTGGACACGGGAGCTTCTTGCACCATAATCCATACAGATGACCCTTTTGACTCGCCGCTATCTACCAAGGTCCCATTCACGTTGGCAGGGTTCACAGGAAAAGAACAGGCTGGCACGTTTTCCCTTCCGCTATCCATTCGTTTAGGAACACTTCGCCTTAAGTGGAAGTGTATACTGATGGCATGGCAAAAGGGGGGTGGAAGAGGTATTCTCGGGTCCGATCTCCTAGCGGGACACGGGATCCTCGTGGACCTCAGAAATCACTGTCTCTGGGGGGCTAAAGGTGAAAAAGGCGAGGTAATAGTGATTCCGGGGGAGGAAGAAACAGGGGTCCTGTGTACCGTACAGCCATCCGGAGGCTACGACCTCAGGCTTATGGTCGCAGATGTCCCAACGGACATGCAAACGTACGTGTCAGATAATATGCACGCGTTTGCAACCCACAAGCACGATTGTGGGAGAGTGGTCGGGTTTGAGGTCAGCGTAGATGGGGACCCCATGACCCGACCCCAAAAGCAGTATAACTTCCCCAAAGAAGCAGAACCCGATATGGAGACAGCAATGTCTTCCTTGGTGCAGCAGGGCGTGTTAAGGCCGATAGCCACACACGTGAACTCCCCATTATGGCCGGTTAGGAAGCCGGATAATTCGTGGAGAGCCACGGTGGACTACAGAGTCCTTAACAGTAACATTCCCGCCTGCGCGCCCACAGTAGCAGCAGTTGCTGACCTAATAGGGAGCATCCCAGCGTCCGCGACCACGTTCACGGTGCTGGATATCTCGAACGGTTTTTGGTCCATCCCGCTGCGGCGAGAGGACCAGTACAAGTTTGCCTTTACTTTCAAAGGGCAACAGTACACGTGGAACTGTCTGCCACAGGGTTTCCACAATAGCCCCAGTATTTTTCATCAGTGTATGGCAGGAAGTTTAAGGGAGTTTAGTCAGCCCAATCAGATAGTACAGTATGTGGATGATTTGCTCCTATTTACGGACTCAAGGGAGGAGCACGGACCACTACTGGATGAGTTATTGGAACTGTTAGCGAGAAAGGGTTTTAAAATAAATCCTAAGAAAGCACGTATCGGTCAGCGGGAAGTAAAATTCCTGGGACTGACCATACGCGCTGGGGAAAGAGCCATAGACAAAGCAAGGAGGGAGTCGGTGCAAGAATTACCGATTCCCAACAACGTAAGGGGTGTGAGGTCCTTCTTGGGACTGACCGGTTACTGCAGGGATTTTATCGAAGATTATGCGGCCACAGCGGCGCCGCTCCTCCGACTCCTCCATAAGGGGGTGGAGTGGCTTTGGGACGAGGGCTGCCAAGCAGCCTTCGAGAAGTTAAAAAGGGATCTGCAGACCGCGCCAGCCTTAGGGGCCATAGATGGGGGGAAGGAGTTTTTCCTGGAGGTAGCTGCCAGCGGAGACAGCTTAAGCGCCGTGCTGCTCCAAGAGCGTCACGGCAAGCTGAGGCCGGTTGTCTATTCATCCAGGGTATTAACGGATGTGGAGAGAAGTTTCTCCAATTGCGAAAGGCACCTTTTAGCCACGCATTGGGCTGTGAAAAGATCAGCGATCTTCACAGGGCTCTCTCCCATCACTCTCCTCACACATCACACACCAACTAAGATGCTTCTGGATGGGAGGATTAAAGACGGGACCGTAAGCAGCGCACGCATTGCGCGTTGGACCCTTCTTCTCTCCCAGTTGGATCTTAGAGTAAAAGGTCTTTGCGAGCCCAGGCTTGCGGCCAATTTGGTATACCCCGGTACAGCCCACCGGTGTTCGGTGGAAGGGGTGTGGGACGTCAACATAGGTTTACGGGCCGGGATACATCCCACTGGGCGCGAGATTTATGTTGATGGGTCTAGCACAGTGTCTGCTGGCGAGCGACTCACAGGGTGTGGAGTTTATGACCCTGCGGCAGACCTTGCCCTGGCGATCAAGCTCCCTAGCACCATGAGCGCGCAGCAGGCTGAGCTGTCTGCCGTGGTGTACGTTGTGACCCACCCAGACATTTTCCCAACCCCATACACGATTTGCTCGGACAGTATGTTCACCTGCAATTCGTGTACGGAATACCTGGCCATTTGGTCCCGCCGCGGATACACCTCCGCGGACGGGCGACCTTTAACGGTGAAGCCCTTGCTGGAAAAGATCTTAGCAGCAGCAGTAGGGGAGGAAGGAGAGATTTTCATCCATAAGGTGAAAGCTCACTCCTCCACAGAGCCCCGTGGGGAGGGCAACCGGCAGGCGGATGCGCTAGCCAGGGAGGGTGCCCGCGACGGCACTTTCTGGAACCCCTACAGGACCGGACCCATAGCAGCGGTCCGAGGCGGGGACGGGAATACCGGGAACACCAGGGTAGCATTGCCCCTAGACCTTAAGACCGTCCAAGCCCAGGATCCCGCCCTAAAAGCAGTCCTAAAAACGATTGCTGAGGGGAGGCAGGTAGAAGGTCCGTACAGTACGGCAACCCTCTCAGTTAAGGAAGGCATGCTGTTCCGCGAGGAGCAGTGGGTTGTGCCGCAGCAGCACAGGAGGGAATTCCTCCAGTTGGCTCACGAGGGACCAGGGGCAGGGCACCCCGGGCCCGAGGTTACCTGGCAACGGGTGGAGCAAGCGGGATGGTGGCCAGGGCTCAGGGAACAAGTCCGCGAGTTCTGTGCAAACTGTCTTGTGTGCGCCGCAAACAACCCAGACCCCCAGAAAAGGAAGGTGCCCATGGGACACGTAAGAAGGGTAGAGGGACCATGGCAGTCGATACAGATCGACTATATAGGACCCCTGCCCACCACCCAGGGAGGTTATAAGTACTGCCTCGTCCTGGTGGATGTGTTTTCCAAGTGGGTGGAAGCCTTCCCTTGTCGAACAGCTACAGCACTGGGTACAGCAAAAATCTTGGTCCGGGAAGTGTTCTCGCGGTGGGGACTCCCCCGTTTTGTGGAGTCAGACCAAGGGAGTCATTTCACCGGCCAGGTGATGCAGAACACCCTCATGCTTTTGGGCATTGAAGGGAAGTGGCACGTAGCACACAATCCCCAGTCATCCGGGATTGTTGAACGTATGAACCGGACCCTGAAGGAGAAATTGAGGAAAGAGACTAGGAACTCGCCCCAAAAATGGGCGGAAGTTCTGCCTTTAGTCCTCATGGGGGTCCGGGCCAGTCAGTCAAAAAGTACGGGGTACTCCCCGCACGAGGTAATGACTGGGAGGCTCATGCGAACCCCCACCCATGTGCTAGCCCCGGTGCTCACTGAGGGTCAGCTCCAAGAGATAAGCAGGGACAAGTTCGCCCAGACTCTCTTGGAGCGCCTGAAGCAAGTTTATGAGCAGGCGGCTGGGAACATGGGAAGGCAGCATCAGGGCAATCGCTTGTTGCTGGAACCCCGCAAAACGCGGGAGTGGGAAGTAGGAGACCAGGTCATGGTCAGAAACTACGCCAGAGTAGGGAGTCTGGAACCACTGTATATGGGACCCTACAACATTGTAGACAAGGCGAGTCCCATGGTTTACGCCGTAAAAGTACCTCGGCGCACTAAGTGGTTCCACATAAACCAATGCAAACTGTACCAGCCGGGTGCGCAGGGGAAAACTACAGGGGTAAATCCCGCCAATGGGAAAGCACAGCCCCAGGTAGGACCACAAGGCACACAGGCAGGCATAGCAGCTTGCATCAGGGGAAGGGACATCCCGGACGATCATGCAGCGTTTTTCTGGAGTTGGGGGTTAGATGAGGAAGAACCCAGGGTACCCTGGTCAGATGAGGATAGTGCAGATGAGCATAGTGATGATGACGGGTGGTTCCTGAGGAACGGTCTGGAGGGAATGGGGCCTATAGGTAGAGATCCACACAGGGTGGACACACAAGCTGCAGGTCCCGAGGACAGGAGGGAGGAGCTAGAGGAGGCAGGGCCAGCCGCTATAGGAGCACAGAGAGTACCGATGTGGCTCCCAGAGATGTGGCCGCCCGCTTTGAACGTCCAGTCCTCAGGGGAGGCAGAGATCACGAGTGAAGGGCCGCTTGCTGGGCCGAGCAGGGCGGAGCCACGAACTGCCAGCCCCGAGGTTAGGGAGGCGGAGTCAGCGGAGGCGGAGCCGGCGACTGTGATGGAACCCCAGGTCATCCCGTTGGAGGTCTCGGAACCCGGTCCGTCCGTCACGGAACCCCCGCCCATAGCAACTCCCCGTAGGTCAAGTAGAGAACCCCAGCCCAGGAGGATGTGGTCATGTCCCCAGACTGCCCCAAGGCGTAGACTTCAGGTTAAGATAACCCGGGTACAGACCGGCCACATCGCAGCAGTAACAGGCTGCGGCAGATCAGAGGGAAGGGTCAGCGCAGCAACAGGCTGCGGCAGATCAGAGGGAAGGGTCAGTGCCCTCCCACCGTCGGGAAGAGCTCGCAGCAGCCTTCTCAGAATTTAAAGGGGCCGCCCTGAGAACGGGCGGCACTGTAAAGTTATTAGTTTTAAGTTTTAAGTTTATAGTTCAAGGTTAAGTTTATAGTTTTTTTAATAAGGCTAAGTTTGTAGTGTTTTTAACAGAAAACGATAAATGATGGGAGTTTTAAGGTTAGGTTTAGAGGAAGTTTATTCAGCAAACGTTGAAGTTTACGTGAGGCGAGGTCAGGGGACCCGCTCACCCTTCACAAAAGCCAGAGACTCTTGCGAGGCTGGCTACCTCATTCTATCTGATCACAGGAACCAAGGAAGGATGGAACAAATTCTAGTATTGCTCGTGGCAATCGGATGTGGATTGGCCTATCGAGGCCGCACCAAGGATGTCGTGGTGTTTGGATGTTCCGGGGACACGGCCCCCATCGCGGTGGATGGGACCGGAAGACGGAAGGCAGAGGGGACCAGCACCTATTTCCACAAGGGAAGGTGGCCAGGATGGCTGGGAACGAACTCAACGGAGTATTCCAGCACATCGGGGTTTGCCTACCAAGAGACTTCTTTACTGTGCCCCAAAGTAAGGATCATCGCACCCAGGATCAGCGTCACCGTCGGCAAACGGATTTGTTTGACTTGTAGTGGGAAGGTCCCATTGAGCCGATGGTGGTGGCTGCGAAAGCTGAGCAAAACTATGAGAAACTCTTCGGTCGAGTGGGAACGACTGGGTAATAATACCCATCGGACAATTACGGGGACAGACGGACAAGTGAAAGTCTGTTGGGACAAATGGTGGGAACCGGATGAGGGAATTTATGTATGTATGTGGGGGTCAAAGTACGTTTGCCCCAAAGGCATCTCCATATTTTTTATTAATCAATGGCAGGATAACGGACAGGGGATGAGGTGGGATGCGAGCACCAGGGGGTGCGGAGCCCCATTCTCCCCGATCCCAGTAAATGCCACTGAGCTCATTACGCGCCCACGCAAAGCCCCGCCCACGATTCCGGTGGTTCTAGCTGAGGAAGCAGGGTGCCCTAAAGCTAGTAAGGGACCCGGGAATGGTTTGGTACTGGTCCCCACAGACCAGATACTATTTCAGGGGGTACATTACGCGGTGGCCTCGGTGATTTTAAATCTCACTGAGGTACGGTTACCAGAGTGGTGCCCCAAAAAGACGGAACAGTTGTATCAGGTCCTGTTGACCAAGATGTTCAGACAATTCTACGAGTTTGATTTTGCAGAAATTGATAAGACAAGTTTGTACACCGCACCGCAGGAAGTTTTGGATCAAGTAGGGAGGCAAAGAAGGGGTTTGGTGAACGATGCGTTCACTGCTTTTAACACAGGGACATCTGTGGTCAACGCTCTAGACAGTGTGGAGCTGCAGACCCAGATTAATGGTTTAAAAACACAATTAAAAGACATTCTAACAGATGAGAATAAAGTGGTAGGGTCAGGTCTACACGAGGACCAAGCCATGACTCTCCATTTAAAGGAAATTATAGCAGAGCTGGAGAAACATGCGCGTACGGTAAATGCCCTGATCAGGGAAGATCGGAATGCATCCGATCAAGCTGCGCAGAACGAGGTGTGCGTGCTTTACGGGGCGTGGTTACTGGGCGAGGGCCGCAGTAATTTGGAGGATTTAAAACAAGGTTTGGTTCCGTCCTGGATAAGTAACAAACACCTACGGGCGCTCCACCCTTTTCAGAACGCATTAAGTCCGTGCCAGCTCAGGCTAGCTTCAGAAGCTTACCCAGTCCCCGTGGACTGCGGACGATCAAACCATACTATTATGGGAATAGTATTACGCATGCCGGTTTTGGGCGACACAGCAAAGCCCGCCCCGGTATATCGGGTAGAGAACATTGGTGTCATTCAGGGGGGAGCCCACATTCGTTATGCAGCGGTTCCACCTTACGTCATCCGCTGGGAGCAAACGATGACAGGTACAGATCTCTCTGGTTGTCGTGGCAGGGGAGCACACATAATACTGTGCCCCCAGCACTTGAATGCCTTTTTAACACCACAGTGCGGGTTCAGAACGGCTGGCGCCAAGTCCATGAATTGCACCATGGAGGCAATGGCACAAGATCATGTGCCTCCGCAGGTAGCATACATCGGGGGTGGAACATATTGTGTTACCACTGCAGCGCAACACTACCAGCATGGAAACCGTAGCCGGTGTCCGGTGAGTGACAGCAGTTTCTGTTTTAAACCCAGGGCTGAAGTTCAAGTAGCACAACAGCGAATTATCCCAATCCCTGAACCATCCACTGTTCATCTCACAGTAAAAGAGAATTTCACCGACTTGCAGCGATTTGTCGCGCATTTTGGATACCTCATTCCCCCTCTCCCTGAACACTTAACCAAACTTCTGAAAGCCGTCGCGGTATCACAGAAACATTTTTATACATTAGAGCAGAAAACTGTCGAAATAGGAACAGACATTTTGGACATAGTAGTTCCACCGTGGTGGAATCTGTTCACTAATATTGAAGTGCCTTCATGGATCAGAATAGCCTCCCACATTTTAGTCGTATGTCAAGTGTTTATTGTAGTGTACCTGTTGGTCATACATTGTAAAAGAGACAAACGCCTCACCAAGCATGAAAACACGGGAGAGTGGCGAGAACGTTACGTGCGCGTGCACGATGAGAGCACCGTGTAATCAGAAAATGGCGTCACTCCCGCTCGCCGCGTGCGCCGCGGAAGTTTGTACTCATATAAGATTTTCAGAGATTGTAAATACGTTGGGAACTCGACATGTTTTAAGAGTTGGGGTTTTGATTATTTTGGTGATGGTGTTGATTGTTTGGTTTTGGGTTTTGTTTTTTTTCCTTTCCCTGAATAAAAGACAAATATACAGGTGATACGAGAGGTATCGGCCTGGTTACGCCGGGAAGGAAAACAAGTGGTGTAAGTTTAAGGGCAAATAATGCCTACGGTGATATAAAATGTGATTTTCTTGGGAAATAAGGACGACACAGAGACCCTAGCTAAGTTAAAAATTATGGGATTAATTTACTGGATTCGGAGAGAAATCGAGATAATATTGCTCACCACTATGATTTTTGATACGATAAGCGGAGTTATTCGCATCAACAGGAGGGACTGTAGAATTCGCAATATATCGCGATGTGATTAATAAGGAGAAAACACAAAGTTTCGTTCAAACAGCTTTTATTTCAGCAGAATGCTGGCAGGTTTAAATTGGACACAAGCAGCCTGTAAAATGGCCGCCGCACCTCGTGACAGAACATTCTAGACTTTTCAACAGGCAGACAAGATGGCGTTCCAATAAACATTTGTGCAAGATCGATTACGATTCAGCACAGTGAAGATAATACACGAGACATTATGGGTTTGCAGTATAAACATAGATACTGGAATCGGTCTCCAGGTACAAAGGAAAGCCATTGTACCGAGTACTCAAGGGCCCATCCAAAAGACATTAATATGTAAAATCCCAACGACTCTACGATGAGAGAGCCGTTAGCAGGTAGTTATACAGGACACTTGGAAGCCCCAAACCCCTCCAGGGAGAACACCGACCGATTTAACAATGGGAGAAATATTAACAGGTACTCAGACATTTACGAGTAGCCCCGAAACCCATTAAGAACGGAGATCACCCATACAAGACATTTGGGCGCCAAACCCTAAACAAAAGAATGGACATTATAGTTGGGCGGGAAACGGAAGATTTTTGCACTATAATTGCAGGCTCCAAACCGTCCATTCTCTCTCTTGCTCTTGCATTCGCTCGCTTGCTCCTGTGCCTTTATCCGGTCGATTCGTAACCTCGTGGCTGCTCCTGTGTACTCGTAGTTGGGCTTCTGCTTGCCTGTTGCCTCTTCTGAAAAGACTGTTGAACTTTCTGATCCGTTCGGATCTACCTCGTGTCGCGTAACGAAGACCTATGTTGGTAACTGGCAGCGGAACCAAAGGCCCGAGATGAGATGAGATGAGATGAGATGAGAAGAGAGGAAGACCATATCCATCGCCACGGTCAGTAAATCCCGACCGCGCCTGTAGGTCGATTAGCCAAGTTTTCCTCGCCAGGAAGATTTCTCTTTTGAACTTTTAACAAAACATATTGCATCGACGATAACGGGACTGTGTCCAAGGAGATTGGAACGTGAAAACACATCGTATCGATGATATTGACAACTGTGCTCCAAGAGTACCTGTTAAGCCAACCAACACAGGTCTTCATCACAGCAGACGGTCCAGCCTACTAGCCGGAGCAGCAGAAGCAAGTAAACAAGTGGGACCAGGAGATCTCCTGACCGACACGTGGGTGCTGCGGTGAAAAACATCCGATCAGCTATTCGGAATTTCTCCGAGTTATCACGAGTGGTGAGCATGAGTCTCGAGATCCTACGAAGCTAGTTTAGGATAGATATTGATAGGGGAGGGTTTAAGGATTAAGGATATTTGTAATGTGTGCCCCTATTTACTTTGTGCCGTTCGTTCCTCGTTTCCCTAAGATCGACTATATAACTGTTTGTAAGATTGTACTGTCATTAATCTGTGCTTATGACATGTATTTCATAATTTTAAGTATCATGCAATAAAGATTTTCCATTTCGTACCATTCAAACCAAGTCTACATGAGTTTTATCTCCATTACTGCTCTCGCATCTAAGTCCAGTGTCTAGAACCGTAAGGGAGAGTGATTCGAACCACTCACAGGTGTGTCTAGTGTTCCCAGACTGGCTGGAGACCAGAACAGGCAACCAGGCCTAGACCCGCACTGACATACAGGCTGCACAGAGCCGCGTGAATCTCACAGGCTGCGAGACACGCAGGGTCAGGAATCCCTTACACGTCTCATCCGAAAGACGGCACCTCCAACAGTGCAGCACTCCCTCAGCACTGCACTGGAGTGTCAGCCTAGATTTATGTGCTCAAGTCTCTGCAGTGGGACTTGAACCTACAATTATCTGACTCAGAGACTTTTCCTTTTGGGATGAATATTAGGGAGATAAGGTCCTGGCTAGTCAAAGGGAAACTTTTCATCAGCAGCCCTAATAATAATTTAAACAGAGCTGCATAGGTGCGCAAGATCCACTTCCATTCTGTGATCTGTTATTTACTGAATCCAACTTTTTTTAAATTTCAAATTCTCAAACTGCCGAGGAGGGATTTGAACTCACGCTCTCTGGACAGTGTAAGAATCTGAATTCAGTTTTTAAAAAAATCTGGAAGTAAAAAGCTGCTGTCAGTAAAAAGTGACCATGAAGCTGTCAGATTGTTGTTAAAAACACAACTGGTTCACTAATGACCCGTTGGGGAAGGAAACCTGCCGTCCTTCCCCGGTTTGGCCTATACGTGACTCCAGTCCCACACCGACGTGGTTGACTGCCCACTGAAGCCCCAATGAGCTTTGGGCGGGCGTCCTTGCCACCTGCTCAGGTTAAATGCTCAGTTCCCGGAAGCTCCAGGGTGGGTAAGTAACCTGGGCATTTTGAACTGCCCACCCGCCCGATTTCCGTCGGGCAGATAGGATTCACCATGTTGCATGCACATTATGTCACAGTATTGCAATACATTCACCATGTTGCATGCACATTAAGAAAGACTTGCATTTCTATAGTGCCTCTCACGACCACCGGACGTCTCAAAGCGCTTTACAGGCAATGAATTATAGTCACTGTTGTAATGTGGGAAATGCAGCTGCCAATTTGCGCAAGGTCCCACAAACAGCAATGTGATAATGACCAGATATTCTGTTTTTTTGGTTGAGGGATAAATATTGGCCAGGACACCGGGGATAACTCCCCTGCTCTTCTTCGAAATAGTACCGTGGGATCTTTTACATCCACCTGAGAGAGCAGACGGGGCCTCGGTTTAACATCTCATGTGAAAGACGGCTCCTCTGACAGTGCAGCGCTCCCTCAGCACTGCACTGGAGTGTCAGCCTAGCTTTATGTGCTCAAGTCTCTGGAGTGGGACTTGAACCCACAACCTTCTGACTCAGAGGCGAGTGTGCTACCACTGAGCCACGGCTGACACCTGCATCACAGTATTACAATATTACAATACATTCATCATGTTGTATGCACATTACCGGTAAATTTAGGCCTGATGTCAGGAAATTCTTCTTCACACAGAGAGTGAGCAACACATGGAATGGGTTTCTGGGTAGAGCCACAGAGGCATCAACCCTGGAATCATTTAAGAAAGCGCTGGATGATGCGATGGCGTGGACTGTAGGGCCTTTTTAGATGGTTGAGCTAGGAGGGCCTGAGTAGCCTTCCTCATCCTGGGAGCGGAGTAGTTGAGGACACTTGCTTTTACCCTGCTGAACAGAAAGCCATTGCTTGCACCGCAAGGCGCCAAGTTTTGTAAGGTTCTTTGCAAAATTGGCCCTGCTCCTTTCAGCCAATATTGAAAGGCCAACCTGCAATGCAGAGTTTGTGCAGCAGATGGCGTCCTAGACTCAGCAGAAACTCAGAGCTGCTCAAAGTTTCCCTTCCAAGATTAGTTGGTCACAATGACATTGCAGCCGTTTGAACACTACAGCCTCCTTTTATGTGGCTTACGTTTTATTTCATTTCGATTTTACACAAGCCAAGGATTAATCGCAGGAGTTCAACGTTACCCAGAGTGAGGTACATAAAACAGGATATTGTTGGGCTCACATTTAGATCAATAACTGAATTGAAGGATGAACCAGCATTAAACAGGTTGAACTCTTTGTTTCCCTTGGGTCCCACGGCTCCAGCCAGCTGCTGCGGCGGCAGTAAAGAAAGACATTTCCTTCTTCTCCTGGCCAGCCTCCCACATTCTACCTTCCCTAAACTTGAGCTCATCCAAAACCCGGCTGCCCCGTGTCCTAACTCGCACCAAGTCCCGTTCACCCATCACCCCTGTGCTCGCTGACCTACATTGGCTCCCGATTAAGCAACGCCTCGATTTCAAAATTCTCATCCTTGTTTTCAAATCCCTCCCTGGCCTCGCCCCTCCCTATCTCGAACCTCCTTCAGCCCCACAACCCCCCCGAGATATCTGCGCTCCTCTAATTCTGCCCTCTTGAGCATCCCTGATTATAATCGCTCAACCATTGGTGGCCGTGCCTTCTGTTGCCTGGGCCCTAAGCTCTGAAACTCCCTCCCTAAACCTCTCCGCCTCTCTCTCCTCCTTTAAGACTCTCCTTAAAACCTCCCTCTTTGACCAAGATTTTGGTCACCTGTCGAATATCTCCTTATGTGGCTCAGTGTCAAATTTTGTCTGATTTACGCTCCTGTGAAGCGCCTTGGGACACAACACAGACCAGGAATGGAGCCTGGGCCTTTCCTGCACTGTGTGGGGCTCAGTCCCACACCGGGTGAGAGCAGCTCACTGAGCACAGGCCGAGGATGGAGCCTGGGCCTTTCCTGCTCTGTGTGGGGCTCAGTCCCACACCGGGTGAGATCAGCTCACTGAGCACAGGCCGAGGATGGAGCCTGGGCCTTTCCTGCACTGTGTGGGGCTCAGTCCCACACCAGGTGTGAGATCAGCTCACTGAGCACAGGCCGAGGTTGGAGCCTGGGCCTTTCCTGCACTGTGTGGGGCTCAGTCCCACACCAGGTGTGAGAGCAGCTCACTGAGCACAGGCGAGGGATGGAGCCTGGGCCTTTCCTGCTCTGTGTGGGGCTCAGTCCCACACCGGTGTGAGATCAGATCACTCAGCACAGGCCGGAGATGGAGCCTGGGCCTTTCCTGCTCTGTGTGGGGCTCAGTCCCACACCGGGTGAGATCAGATAACTCAGCACAGGCCGGGGATGGAGCCTGGGCCTTTCCTGCTCTGTGTGGGGCTCAGTCCCACACCAGGTGTGAGATCAGATAACTCAGCACAGGCCGGGGATGGAGCCTGGGCCTTTCCTGCTCTGTGTGCGGCTCAGTCCCACACCTGGTGTGAGATCAGATAACTCAGCACAGGCCGGGGATGGAGCCTGGGCCTTTCCTGCTCTGTGTGGGGCTCAGTCCCACACCGGGTGAGATCAGCTCACTGAGCACAGGCCGGGGATGGAGCCTGGGCCTTTCCTGCTCTGTGTGCGGCTCAGTCCCACACCAGGTTTGAGATCAGCTCACTGAGCACAGGCCGGGGATGGAGCCTGGGCCTTTCCTGCTCTGTGTGGGGCTCAGTCCCACACCAGGTGTGAGATCAGCTCACTGAGCACAGGCCGGGGATGGAGCCTGGACCTTTCCTGCTCTGTGTGCGGCTCAGTCCCACACCAGGTGTGAGATCAGCTCACTGAGCACAGGCCGGGGATGGAGCCTGGGCCTTTCCTGCTCTGTGTGGGGCTCAGTCCCTCACCGGGTGAGATCAGCTCACTGAGCACAGGCCGGGGATGGAGCCTGGGCCTTTCCTGCTCTGTGTGTGGGGCTCAGTCCCACACCGGGTGTGAGATCAGCTCACTAAGCAAAGGCTGGGGATGGAGCCTGGGCCTTTCCTGCTCTGTGTGTGGGGCTCAGTCCCACACCGGGTGTGAGATCAGCTCACTGAGCAAAGGCCTGGGGATGGAGCCTGGGCCTTTCCTGCTCTGTGTGTGGGGCTCAGTCCCACACCGGGTGTGAGATCAGCTCACTGAGCACAGGCCGGGGATGGAGCCTGGGCCTTTCCTGCTCTGTGTGGGGCTCAGTCCCACACTGGGTGAGATCAGCTCACTGAGCACAGGCCTGGGATGGAGCCTGGGCCTTTCCTGCTCTGTGTGGGGCTCAGTCCCACACCAGGTGTGAGATCAGCTCACTGAGCACAGGCCGGGGATGGAGCCTGGGCCTTTCCTGCTCTGTGTGCGGGCTCAGTCCCACACCAGGTGTGAGATCAGCTCACTGAGCACAGGCCGGGGATGGAGCCTGGGCCTTTCCTGCTCTGTGTGAGGCTCAGTCCCACAGCAGGTGTGAGATCAGCTCACTGAGCACAGGCCGGGGATGGAGCCTGGGCCTTTCCTGCTCTGTGTGGGCTCAGTCCCACACCGGGTGAGATCAGCTCACTGAGCACAGGCCGGGGATGGAGCCTGGGCCTTTCCTGCTCTGTGTGGGGCTCAGTCCCACACTGGGTGTGAGATCAGCTCACTGAGCACAGGCCGGGGATGGAGCCTGGGCCTTTCCTGCTCTGTGTGGGGCTCAGTCCCACACCGGGTGTGAGATCAGCTCACTGAGCACAGGCCGGGGATGGAGCCTGGGCCTTTCCTGCTCTGTGTGGGGCTCAGTCCCACACCAGGTGTGAGAGATCAGATAACTCAGCACAGGCCGGGGATGGAGCCTGGGCCTTTCCTGCTCTGCGTGTGGGGCTCAGTCCCACACCGGGTGAGATCAGCTCACTGAGCACAGGCCGGGGATGGAGCCTGGGCCTTTCCTGCTCTGTGTGTGGGGCTCAGTCCCACACCGGATGAGATCAGCTCACTGAGCACAGGCCGGGGATGGAGCCTGGCACCAACTGGCACACTGGGCAGTGTATTTATACACTGAGCCATCTTCTTAGGGACAACAACATTCTATAATCAAAGCCAGTAGGGCTGCGGTGTGTGAGTAGAGTCACCACATGTCTCGTTTTGGACTGATCAGTCTAATGTCTGAGTGGGTTGTGCAGGAGAAGACCGCCTTTTACAATTCAGTTTCCGAGTTTCTTCTGTGTCCTGTGATGTGCAGACATTAATTATCAAAACTTTTACTGAATGTTCAGCAGCAGCAAAACTCACATCTATGCTGGAGTCCTGATCCCTCACACAATCTGCCCATCTCCCTGTCACATCCACCTCACAACTCTTGGCTCTTTATTGAAGGATCTGCAGTTGAAAACCTTCACTTCAGATCAGTGCTTTATTGTTGGATTTTGCCTCTTTGGAGGTGACTAATTGTAAACACCGCTGGCAACTACCTCCCTCCCCAATCTTAGTCCTGTGGCGGATCGCCACCTAAATGGGCATTATCCACTTTTCTGTCCGTGGACAATATATCGAGCACCTTGCCTTTAAGGCAGGAGAGAAGGAGTGGGCGGGGCCTCAGGATTTTTCCAGAGAATTCTGGGAGCAGTCTGTTCAGCCATTTTGGACCATGCAGTTGTATTAAAAAGTCTCTGTTTTTCCACACATGGATTCAGTCTTAATTCGTGTTTCGCGGCAGCCTCAACAGTCCCTCCTCTCCTCCAGGTGCTGACTATTCGTGGGGCACAAAACATGGGCTCACCCCAGTACCGTACCTTGTGAGTGAGTGTCAGTGGAGAAAATCACAGCCCAGCACTATCCAGTAAGGTACACTCACACTCACTCACTCACACTCACACTCACACACACACTCACTCACACACCCAAACACTCACACACCCACACACACTCAAACACCCACACACACTCACACACCCACACACACTCAAACACTCACACTCACACACACACACTCACATACACTCACTCACACACACACACACACACACACACACACACACCCACCCACACACACTCAAACACTCACTCACGCTGACACTCACTCACTCACGCTGACACTCACTCACACACTCTCACTCACACTCACTCACACTGACACACACTGACACACACTCACTCACACTCACTCACTCACACTGACACTCACACTCACACACACACACTCACACTCACACACTCACACACACTCACACTCACACTCACTCACTCACACACACACTCACTCACTCACACACACACTGACACTCACTCACTCACACACACTGACACTCACTCACTCACACTCACACTCACTCACACTGACACTCACTTACTCACACTCACACACACTCACTCTGATACTCACTCACTCACACACACACTCACTCACACTGACACTCACTCACACTGACACTCACTCACTCACACACACACTCACTCACACACACACTCACACTGACTCACTCACACACACTCACTCACACACACATGCACACTCACACACACACACTCACTCACACACTCAAACACACTCAAACTCACACACCCACATACTCACACACACACACTCACTCACACACTCACACACACTCACTCACACACACACTCACACATACTCACTCACAGACCCACACACACTCACTCACACACACACGCACACTCACACACACACACTCACACACACACTCACTCACACACACACACACTCCAACACTCACACTCACACACGCACTCACACACACACTCACTCACACACCCACACACACTCAAACACTCACACTCACACACACACTCACACACCCTCAAACACTCACACACCCACACACACTCAAACACCCACACACACTCACACACCCACACACACTCAAACACTCACACTCACACACACACTCACATACACTCAAACACACACACTCACTCACACACCCACACACACTCAAACACTCACACTCACACACACACACTCACATACACTCAAACACACACACACTCACACACACACACTCTCACACACACACTCACACACTCACTCACACACCCACACACTCACACACACACGCACACTCACACACACACACTCACACACACACACTCACTCACACACCCACACACCCACACACACTCAAACACTCACACTCACACACACACCAACACACACTCAAACACACACACACTCACACACACACACTCTCACACACACACTCACACACTCACTCACACACCCACACACTCACACACACACACACACTCACACTCAAACACTCACACTCACTCACACACCCACACACACTCAAACACTCACACTCACACACACACCAACACACACACTCACACATCACACTCACACACACACTCACACCCACACACACTCACTCACACACACTCACTCACACACCACACACACTCACACACACACTCACACAAACACGCAGTCAGCCGTGACTCAGTTGGTAGCACCCTCATCTCTGAGTCAGAAGGTTGTGGATTCAAGTCCCACTCCAGCGACTCGAGCACAAAAATCCAGGCTGACACTGCCAGTGCAGTACTGAGGGAGTGCTGCACTGTGCTGTTCCAGTACAGCTATAACACTGGCATCTATCCGAGAATGTGGAAAACTGCCCAGGTATGTCCTATCCACAAAAAGCAGGACAAATCCAATCCGGCCAATCACCGCCCCATCAGTCTACTCTCAATCATCAGCAAAGTGATGGAAGGTGTTGTTGACAGTGCTATGAAGCGGAACTTACTCACCAATAGCCTGCTCACTGATGCCCAGTTTGGGTTCCGCCAAGACCACTCGGCTCCAGACCTCATTACAGCCTTGGTCCAAACATGGACAAAGGAGCTGAATTCCAGAGGTGAGGTGAGAGTGACTGCCCTTGACATCAAGGCAGCATTTGACCGAGTGTGGCATCAAGGAGCCCTAGTAAAACTGAAGTCAATGGGAATCAGAGGGAAAACGCTCCACTGGCTGGAGTCATACCTAGCACAAAGGAAGATGGTTGTGGTGGTTGGAAGTCAATCATCACAGCCCCAGGACATCGCTGCAGGAGTTCCTCAGGGCAGTGTCCTCGGCCCAACCATCTTCAGCTGCTTCATCAATGACCTTAGCTCCAACATAAGGTCAGAAATGGGGATGTTCGCTGATGACTGCACAGTGTTCAGTCGCATTCGCAACTCCTCAGATAATGAAGCAGTCTATGCCCGCATGCAGCAAGACCTGGATGACGTTCAGGCTTTGGCTGATAAGTGGCAGCGAACATTCGCGCCACACAAGTGCCAGGTAATGACTGTCTCCAACAAGCGAGAGTCTAACCACCTCCCCTTGATATTCAACGGCATTACCATCGCCGAATCCCCCAACATCAATATCCTGGGGGGTCACCATTGACCAGAAACTTAACTGCACCAGCCACATAAATACTGTGGCAACAAGAGCAGTTCAGAGGCTGGGTATTCTGCGGTGAGTGTCTCACCTTCTGACTCCCCAAAGCCTTTCCACCATCTACAAGGCACAAGTCAGGAGTGTGATGGAATACTCTCCACTTGCCTCGATGAGTGCAGCTCCAACAACACTCAAGAAGCTCGACACCATCCAGGACAAAGCAGCCCGCTTGATTGGCACCCCATCCACCACCTTAAACATTCACTCCCTCCACCACCGGCGTACCGTGGCTGCAGTGTGTACCATCTACAAGATGCACTGCAGCAACTCGCCAAGGTTTCTTCGGCAGCACCTCCCAAACCCTCGACCTCTACCACCTAGAAGGATAAGGGCAGCAGGCGCATGGGAACACCACCACCTCCAAGTTCCCCTCCAAGTCACACACCATCCTGACTTGGAAATATATCGCCGTTCCTTCATCGTCGCTGGGTCAAAATCCTGGAACTCCCTCCCTAACAGCACTGTGGGAGCACCATCACCACACGGACTGCAGCGGTTCAAGAAGGCGGCTCACCACAACCTTCTCAAGGGCAATTAGGGATGGGCAATAAATGCTGGCCTTGCCAGCGACGCCCACATCCCATGAACAAATAAAAAAAAGGTGCTGTCTTTCGGATGAGACGTTAAACTGAGGCCCCGTCTGCCCTCTCAGGTGGGTGTAAAAGATCCCATGGCACTATTTTGAAGAAGAGCAGGGGAGTTCTCCCCGGTGTCCTGGCCAATATTTGTCCCTCAATCAATATCACTAAAAAACAGATGATCTGGTCATTATCGCATTGCTGTTTGTGGGATCTTGCTGTGCGCAAATTGGCTGCCACGTTTCCTACATTACAACAGCGACTACACTTCAAAAAGTACTTCATTGGCTGTAAAGCGCTTTGGGACGTCCTGAGGTCGTGAAAGGCGCTGGAGAAATGCAAGTCTTTCTTTCTTTCTCACACTCACACACTCCCGCTCACGCTCACACCCCCAACAAACACGCGCACACTCACCTACACACACCCACACTCTGACACTGACACTCTCGCACCTACACTCACTCTCACACCCACATTCACACACACACTTTCCAATCGGAATCACTGGGGTCGATCTGGGCACACAGCCCCACACAGCACGGAGGGAGCGGAATGCTTTGTTTGATGCTCAGCTCAATGTTCCTATCGGCAGACGAATCCACGCAACCACCTGCACTTTCAAACACGGAAAATATCTTTGATTCAACGCAACCAAGGGGAAAAAAAAAACCACAGAGCACATTTGTTCTCAACAATAGGACTATTCAAAACTAGGAACAAAGCCATTTCTGTCCATATCCGCCAATTCCAGTTCCATTTCTGCTTTTGTGGAGTCACAGTCCTGCAATGTGTGGAGTGCTGGTGCTCACAGGCAAAAACAACTTTCTGTTGGAATATAAATAATTAACTCCTCCTTGATGGCATGAATGGGTACATTGGGAGGTCATTCACCAGTAATGTCTCTTTAATATCATGCCCTGCAGAACAATCTGTATTCTCAGGATTGAATAGCATGGATGTTTTATACTTAAGTGCGTCGGTCGAACGTAACCGCTGCAGAATTTGTGTGCATCTGTGCATGCTTGTGCATGTGTGTGTACATGTGTGTGTATGTGTGTACATGTGTGTGTACGTGTGAGTATGTGTGTACACGTGTGTGTGTACATGTGTGTGTGTCTGTCTGCGTGCGTCTGTGTGTGTGGTGTGTGTTTGTATGTGTGTGTTGTGTGTGCATGTGCTTGTGCGTGCATGCGTCTGTGTATTGTGTGTGTATTGTGTGTGTGTTGTCTGCGTGCGTGTATGTGCATGAGTGCGTGTGTCTGTGTGTGTATGAGTGTGCTAATAATGATTCCCCCACCCACACCGCGCACAAGTGTGCAATAAACCTCCTCCTGACACACGCTCATCCCTGCGAGCAGATGCAACACAGCTTTAGAGAAGGACAGCTGGTGTGATCTTAGCCTGGGCGGCACCACTCATTGACCTCAGTGCACTTGGGCTGGTGTGTGGGGGGAGATGATGGTGCTGAGCTCACTATAAAATTGCCCCTGCTGGAAAAGTGCAGGTGAGGAGAAGATCGGGCTCGGCTGTGAGGCCCTTCATGGTCAAATAGCTGGGCGACACTCAGCAGCTAGCTGCACATGATGACGAGCCACTTGGAGGGTTGCCGGCGAGGGTTGCAGCGGGCACTGCCTCTGTGGGGGCAGTTTTGCGAGGCTCCGTTCGTGACACAGACGGCGAGTGAAGGTCAGAAGTCTGGGCTACAATATCATAGCCCGCTCTCGGTTACCTCGCTCGCTACATGTCAGGAGCGGTAGGAAGTCCCACCCCTACCAGAGGTCCAACCCAAGCTGGGGAGGTGTTTGGGGGGGGGAAGCAGGTGTGGAAAGTCTAGGCCACAGTGTACAGGAAGGTTGAGTCTCGATCATGAGTGTCTGCAGGCTGTTAACCACACAGGGCACCGCAGCCACACCCGGTATGCGTGCGGTAGCCGAGTGGTTATGCTCCTGGACTAGTAATCCCGTGGAAGGTGAGTTCATAATCCCACTATGGTAGTTTGTGAATTTGAAATCAGCTCAACAAAAAAATAAAAAAATCTCTAAATAAAAAGTTGGTATCAGTAAAAGTGGCCATGAAGCTGTCGGATTGTCGTAAAAACCCATTTGGTTCACGAATGTCCTTTAGGGAAGGAAATCTGCCGTCCTTACCTGGTCTGGCCTATATGTGACTCCAGACCCACAGCAATGTCGTTGATGCACTGCCCGTGATTGGGGCAAGTCAGGACATTAGGGCACTCACTGCCCGTGATTGGGGCAAGTCAGGAAATAGGACACTCATTGCCCGTGATTGGGGCAAGTCAGGAATTAGGACACTCACTGCCCATGATTGGGGCAAGTCAGGACATTAGGACACTCACTGCCCGTGATTGGGGCAAGTCAGGACATTAGGACACTCACTGCCCGTGATTGGGGCAAGTCAGGACATTAGGACACTCACTGCCCGTGATTGGAGCAAGTCAGGACATTAGGACACTCACTGCCCGAGATTGGGGCAAGTCAGGACATTAGGACACTCACTGCCCGTGATTGGAGCAAGTCAGGACATTAGGGCACTCACTGCCCGTGATTGGAGCAAGTCAGGAATTAGGACACTCACTGCCCGTGATTGGGGCAAATCAGGAATTAGGACACTCAATGCCCGTGATTGGGGCAAGTCAGGACATTAGGACACTCACTGCCCGTGATTGGGGCAAGTCAGGACATTAGGACACTCACTGCCCGTGATTGGGGCAAGCCAGGACATTAGGGCACTCACTGCCCGTGATTGGGGCAAGTCAGGACATTAGCATACTCACTGCCCGTGATTGGGGCAAGTCAGGACATTAGGACACTCACTGCCCGTGATTGGGGCAAGTCAGGACATTAGGACACTCACTGCCCGTGATTGGGGCAAGTCAGGACATTAGGACACTCACTGCCCGTGATTGGGGCAAGTCAGGACATTAGGACACTCACTGCCCGTGATTGGGGCAAGTCAGGACATTAGGACACTCACTGCCCGTGATTGGGGAAAGTCAGGACATTCGGACACTCACTGCCCGTGATTGGGGCAAGTCAGGACATTAGGGCACTCACTGCCCGTGATTGGAGCAAGTCAGGACATTAGGGCACTCACTGCCCGTGATTGGGGCAAGTCAGGACATTAGGGCACTCACTGCCCGTGATTGGGGCAAGTCAGGACATTAGGGCACTCACTGCCCGTGATTGGGGCAAATCAGGAATTAGGACACTCACTGCCCGTGATTGGGGCAAGTCAGGAATTAGGGCACTCACTGCCCGTGATTGGGGCAAGTCAGGACATTAGGACACTCACTGCCCGTGATTGGGGCTAGTCAGGACATTAGGACACTCACTGCCCGTGATTGGAGCAAGTCAGGACATTAGGGCACTCACTGCCCGTGATTCGGGCAAGTCAGGACATTAGGACACTCACTGCCCGTGATTGGGGCTAGTCAGGACATTAGGACACTCACTGCCCGTGATTGGAGCAAGTCAGGACATTAGGGCACTCACTGCCCGTGATTCGGGCAAGTCAGGACATTAGGACACTCACTGCCCATGATTGGGGCAAGTCAGGACATTAGGGCACTCACTGCCCGTGATTGGAGCAAGTCAGGACATTAGGGCACTCACTGCCCGTGATTGGGGCAAGTCAGGACATTAGGACACTCACTGCCCGTGATTGGGGCAAGTCAGAACATTAGGGCACTCACTGCCCGTGATTGGGGCAAGTCAGGACATTAGGACACTCACTGCCCGTGATTGGGGCAAGTCAGGACATTAGGGCACTCACTGCCCGTGATTGGAGCAAGTCAGGACATTAGGGCACTCACTGCCCGTGATTGGAGCAAGTCAGGATATCAGAACACTCACTGCCCGTGATTGGAGCAAGTCAGGACATTAGGACACTCACTGCCCGTGATTGGAGCAAGTCAGGACATCAGAACACTCACTGCCCGTGATTGGAGCAAGTCAGGACATTAGGACACTCAATGCCCATGATTGGAGCAAGTCAGGACATTAGGACACTCACTGCCCGTGATTGGGGCAAGTCAGGAATTAGGACACTCACTGCCCGTGATTGGGGCAAGTCAGGAATAAGGACACTCACTGCCCGTGATTGGGGCAAATCAGGACATTAGGACACTCACTGCCCGTGATTGGGGCAAATCAGGACATTAGGACACTCACTGCCCGTGATTGGGGCAAGTCAGGACATTAGGGCACTCACTGCCCGTGATTGGAGCAAGTCAGGATATCAGAACACTCACTGCCCGTGATTGGAGCAAGTCAGGACATTAGGACACTCACTGCCCGTGATTGGAGCAAGTCAGGACATCAGAACACTCACTGCCCGTGATTGGAGCAAGTCAGGATATTAGGACACTCAATGCCCATGATTGGAGCAAGTCAGGACATTAGGACACTCACTGCCCGTGATTGGGGCAAGTCAGGAATTAGGACACTCACTGCCCGTGATTGGGGCAAGTCAGGAATAAGGACACTCACTGCCCGTGATTGGGGCAAATCAGGACATTAGGACACTCACTGCCCGTGATTGGGGCAAATCAGGACATTAGGACACTCACTGCCCGTGATTGGGGCAAGTCACGACATTAGGACACTCACTGCCTGTGATTGGAGCAAGTCAGGAATAAGGACACTCACTGCCCGTGATTGGGGCAAATCAGGACATTAGGACACTCACTGCCCGTGATTGGGGCAAGTCAGGACATTAGGGCACTCACTGCCCGTGATTGGGGCAAGTCAGGAATTAGGACACTCACTGCCCGTGATTGGGGCAAGTCAGGAATTAGGACACTCACTGCCCATGATTGGGGCAAGGTCAGGACATTAGGACACTCACTGCCCGTGATTGGGGCAAGTCAGGACATTAGGACACTCACTGCCCGTGATTGGGGCAAGTCAGGACATTAGGGCACTCACTGCCCGTGATTGGAGCAAGTCAGGAATAAGGACACTCACTGCCCGTGATTGGAGCAAGTCAGGACATTAGAACACTCACTGCCCGTGATTGGAGCAAGTCAGGACATTAGGACACTCACTGCCTGTGATTGGGGCAAGTCAGGACATTAGAACACTCACTGCCCGTGATTGGAGCAAGTCAGGACATTAGGACACTCACTGCCCATGATTGGGGCAAGTCAGGACATTAGAGCACTCACTGCCCGTGATTGGGGCAAGTCAGGACATTAGGTCACTCACTGCCCGTGATTGGGGCAAGTCAGGACATTAGGACACTCACTGCCCGTGATTGGGGCAAGTCAGGAATTAGGACACTCACTGCCCATGATTGGGGCAAGTCAGGAATTAGGACACTCACTGCCCGTGATTGGAGCCAGTCAGGAATAAGGACACTCACTGCCCGTGTTTGGGGCAAGTCAGGACATTAGGACACTCACTGACAGTGATTGGAGCAAATCAGGACATTAGGACACTCACTGCCCGTGATTGGGGCAAGTCAGGACATTAGGGCACTCACTGCCCGTGATTGGGGCAAGTCAGGACATTAGGGCACTCACTGCCCGTGATTGGGGTAAGTCAGGACATTAGGGCACTCACTGCCCGTGTTTGGGGCAAGTCAGGACATTAGGATACTCACTGCCCGTGATTGGGGCAAATCAGGACATAAGGACACTCACTGCCCGTGACTGGGGCAAATCAGGACATCAGGACACTCACTGCCCGTGATTGGGGCAAGTCAGGACATTAGGACACTCACTGCCCGTGATTGGGGCAAGTCAGGACATAAGGACACTCAGTGCCCGTGATTGGGGCAAATTAGGACATCAGGACACTCAATGCCCGTGATTGGGGCAAGTCAGGACATTAGGACACTCACTGCCCGTGATTGGGGCAAGTCAGGACATTAAGACACTCACTGCCCGTGATTGGGGCAAGTCAGGACATTAGGACACTCACTGCCCGTGATTGGGGCAAGTCAGGACATTAGGACACTCACTGCCCGTGATTGGGGCAAGTCAGGACATTAGGACACTCACTGCCCGTGATTGGAGCAAGTCAGGACATTAGGGCACTCACTGCCCGTGATTGGGGCAAGTCAGGACATTAGGACACTCACTGCCCGTGATTGGGGCAAGTCAGAACATTAGGGCACTCACTGCCCGTGATTGGGGCAAGTCAGGACATTAGGACACTCACTGCCCGTGATTGGGGCAAGTCAGGACATTAGGACACTCACTGCCCGTGATTGGGGCAAGTCAGGAATTAGGACACTCACTGCCCATGATTGGGGCAAGTCAGGAATAAGGACACTCACTGCCCGTGATTGGGGCAAATCAGGACATTAGGACACTCACTGCCCGTGATTGGGGCAAATCAGGACATTAGGACACTCACTGCCCGTGATTGGGGCAAGTCACGACATTAGGACACTCACTGCCTGTGATTGGAGCAAGTCAGGAATAAGGACACTCACTGCCCGTGATTGGGGCAAATCAGGACATTAGGACACTCACTGCCCGTGATTGGGGCAAGTCAGGACATTAGGGCACTCACTGCCCGTGATTGCGGCAAGTCAGGAATTAGGACAGTCACTGCCCGTGATTGGGGCAAGTCAGGAATTAGGACACTCACTGCCCATGATTGGGGCAAGTCAGGACATTAGGACACTCACTGCCCGTGATTGGGGCAAGTCAGGACATTAGGACACTCACTGCCCGTGATTGGGGCAAGTCAGGACATTAGGGCACTCACTGCCCGTGATTGGAGCAAGTCAGGAATAAGGACACTCACTGCCCGTGATTGGAGCAAGTCAGGACATTAGAACACTCACTGCCCGTGATTGGAGCAAGTCAGGACATTAGGACACTCACTGCCTGTGATTGGGGCAAGTCAGGACATTAGAACACTCACTGCCCGTGATTGGAGCAAGTCAGGACATTAGGACACTCACTGCCCATGATTGGGGCAAGTCAGGACATTAGAGCACTCACTGCCCGTGATTGGGGCAAGTCAGGACATTAGGTCACTCACTGCCCGTGATTGGGGCAAGTCAGGACATTAGGACACTCACTGCCCGTGATTGGGGCAAGTCAGGAATTAGGACACTCACTGCCCATGATTGGGGCAAGTCAGGAATTAGGACACTCACTGCCCGTGATTGGAGCAAGTCAGGAATAAGGACACTCACTGCCCGTGATTGGGGCAAGTCAGGACATTAGGACACTCACTGCCCGTGATTGGAGCAAATCAGGACATTAGGACACTCACTGCCCGTGATTGGGGCAAGTCAGGACATTAGGGCACTCACTGCCCGTGATTGGGGCAAGTCAGGACATTAGGGCACTCACTGCCCGTGATTGGGGTAAGTCAGGACATTAGGGCACTCACTGCCCGTGTTTGGGGCAAGTCAGGACATTAGGATACTCACTGCCCGTGATTGGGGCAAATCAGGACATAAGGACACTCACTGCCCGTGATTGGGGCAAATCAGGACATCAGGACACTCACTGCCCGTGATTGGGGCAAGTCAGGACATTAGGACACTCACTGCCCGTGATTGGGGCAAGTCAGGACATAAGGACACTCACTGCCCGTGATTGGGGCAAATTAGGACATCAGGACACTCAATGCCCGTGATTGGGGCAAGTCAGGACATTAGGACACTCACTGCCCGTGATTGGGGCAAGTCAGGACATTAGACACTCACTGCCCGTGATTGGGCAAGTCAGGACATTAGGACACTCACTGCCCGTGATTGGGGCAAGTCAGGACATTAGGACACTCACTGCCCGTGATTGGGGCAAGTCAGGACATTAGGACACTCACTGCCCGTGATTGGAGCAAGTCAGGACATTAGGGCACTCACTGCCCGTGATTGGGGCAAGTCAGGACATTAGGACACTCACTGCCCGTGATTGGGGCAAGTCAGGACATTAGGGCACTCACTGCCCGTGATTGGGGCAAGTCAGGACATTAGGACACTCACTGCCCGTGATTGGGGCAAGTCAGGACATTAGGACACTCACTGCCCGTGATTGGGGCAAGTCAGGAATTAGGACACTCACTGCCCATGATTGGGGCAAGTCAGGAATTAGGACACTCACTGCCCGTGATTGGAGCAAGTCAGGAATAAGGACACTCACTGCCCGTGATTGGGGCAAGTCAGGACATTAGGACACTCACTGCCCGTGATTGGAGCAAATCAGGACATTAGGACACTCACTGCCCGTGATTGGGGCAAGTCAGGACATTAGGGCACTCACTGCCCGTGATTGGGGCAAGTCAGGACATTAGGGCACTCACTGCCCGTGATTGGGGTAAGTCAGGACATTAGGGCACTCACTGCCCGTGATTGGGGCAAGTCAGGACATTAGGACACTCACTGCCCGTGATTGGGGCAAATCAGGACATAAGGACACTCACTGCCCGTGATTGGGGCAAATCAGGACATTAGGACACTCACTGCCCGTGATTGGGGCAAGTCAGGACATTAGGACACTCACTGCCCGTGATTGGGGCAAGTCAGGACATAAGGACACTCACTGCCCGTGATTGGGGCAATTCAGGACATTAGGACACTCACTGCCCGTGATTGGGGCAAGTCAGGACATTAGGACACTCACTGCCCGTGATTGGGGCAAGTCAGGACATTGAGACACTCACTGCCCGTGATTGGGGCAAGTCAGGACATTAGGACACTCACTGCCCGTGATTGGGGCAAGTCAGGACATTAGGACACTCACTGCCCGTGATTGGGGCAAGTCAGGACATTAGGACACTCACTGCCCGTGATTGGGGCAAGTCAGGACATTAGGACACTCACTGCCCGTGATTGGGGCAAGTCAGGACATTAGGGCACTCACTGCCCGTGATTGGAGCAAGTCAGGACATTAGGGCACTCACTGCCCGTGATTGGGGCAAGTCAGGACATTAGGGCACTCACTGCCCGTGATTGGGGCAAGTCAGGACATTAGGGCACTCACTGCCCGTGATTGGGGCAAGTCAGGACATTAGGGCACTCACTGCCCGTGATTGGGGCAAGTCAGGACATTAGGACACTCACTGCCCGTGATTGGGGCAAGTCAGGACATTAGGGCACTCACTGCCCGTGATTGGAGCAAGTCAGGACATTAGGGCACTCACTGCCCGTGATTGGAGCAAGTCAGGATATCAGACACTCACTGCCCGTGATTGGAGCAAGTCAGGACATTAGGACACTCACTGCCCGTGATTGGAGCAAGTCAGGACATCAGAACACTCACTGCCCGTGATTGGAGCAAGTCAGGATATTAGGACACTCAATGCCCATGATTGGAGCAAGTCAGGACATTAGGACACTCACTGCCCGTGATTGGGGCAAGTCAGGAATTAGGACACTCACTGCCCGTGATTGGGGCAAGTCAGGAATAAGGACACTCACTGCCCGTGATTGGGGCAAATCAGGACATTAGGACACTCACTGCCCGTGATTGGGGCAAGTCACGACATTAGGACACTCACTGCCTGTGATTGGAGCAAGTCAGGAATAAGGACACTCACTGCCCGTGATTGGGGCAAGTCAGGACATTAGGACACTCACTGCCCGTGATTGGGGCAAGTCAGGACATTAGGGCACTCACTGCCCGTGATTGGGGCAAGTCAGGAATTAGGACACTCACTGTCCGTGATTGGGGCAAGTCAGGAATTAGGACACTCACTGCCCATGATTGGGGCAAGTCAGGACATTAGGACACTCACTGCCCGTGATTGGGGCAAGTCAGGACATTAGGACACTCACTGCCCGTGATTGGGGCAAATCAGGAATTAGGACACTCACTGCCCGTGATTGAGGCAAGTCAGGACATTAGGGCACTCACTGCCCGTGATTGGAGCAAGTCAGGACATTAGGACACTCACTGCCCGTGATTGGAGCAAGTCAGGAATAGGACACTCACTGCCCGTGATTGGAGCAAGTCAGGACATTAGAACACTCACTGCCCGTGATTGGAGCAAGTCAGGACATTAGGACACTCACTGCCTGTGATTGGGGCAAGTCAGGACATTAGAACACTCACTGCCCGTGATTGGGGCAAGTCAGGACATTAGGACACTCACTGCCCGTGATTGGAGCAAATCAGGACATTAGGACACTCACTGCCCGTGATTGGGGCAAGTCAGGACATTAGGGCACTCACTGCCCGTGATTGGGGCAAGTCAGGACATTAGGGCACTCACTGCCCGTGATTGGGGTAAGTCAGGACATTAGGGCACTCACTGCCCGTGTTTGGGGCAAGTCAGGACATTAGGACACTCACTGCCCGTGATTGGGGCAAATCAGGACATAAGGACACTCACTGCCCGTGATTGGGGCAAATCAGGACATCAGGACACTCACTGCCCGTGATTGGGGCAAGTCAGGACATTAGGACACTCACTGCCCGTGATTGGGGCAAGTCAGGACATAAGGACACTCACTGCCCGTGATTGGGGCAAATTAGGACATCAGGACACTCAATGCCCGTGATTGGGGCAAGTCAGGACATTAGGACACTCACTGTCCGTGATTGGAGCAAGTCAGGACATTAGAACACTCACTGCCCGTGATTGGGGCAAGTCACGAATTAGGACACTCACTGCCCGTGATTGGAGCAAGTCACGAATTAGGACACTCACTGCCCGTGATTGGAGCAAGTCACGAATTAGGGCACTCACTGCCCGTGATTGGAGCAAGTCAGGAATTAGGACACTCACTGCCCGTGATTGGGGCAAATCAGGAATTAGGACACTCACTGCCCGTGATTGGAGCAAGTCAGGAATTAGGACACTCACTGCCCGTGATTGGAGCAAGTCAGGACATTAGGACACTCACTGCCCGTGATTGGGGCAAGTCAGGACATTAGGACACTCACTGTCCGTGATTGGGGCAAATCAGGACATTAGGGCACTCACTGCCCGTGATTGGGGCAAGTCAGGACATTAGGACACTCACTGCCCGTGATTGGGGCAAGTCAGGACATTAGGACACTCACTGCCCGTGATTGGGGCAAATCAGGAATTAGGACACTCACTGCCCGTGATTGGAGCAAGTCAGGAATTAGGACACTCACTGCCCGTGATTGGGGCTAGTCAGGACATTAGGACACTCACTGCCCGTGATTGGGGCAAGTCAGGACATTAGGACACTCACTGCCCATGATTGGAGCAAGTCAGGACATTAGGGCACTCACTGCCCGTGATTCGGGCAAGTCAGGACATTAGGACACTCACTGCCCGTGATTGGGGCAAGTCAGGAATTAGGACACTCACTGCCCGTGATTGGAGCAAGTCAGGACATTAGGGCACTCACTGCCCATGATTGGAGCAAGTCAGGACATTAGGACACTCACTGCCCGTGATTGGGGCAAGTCAGGAATTAGGACACTCACTGCCCGTGATTGGAGCAAGTCAGGAATAAGGACACTCACATCCCGTGATTGGGGCAAATCAGGACATTAGGACACTCACTGCCCGTGATTGGGGCAAGTCAGGACATTAGGGCACTCACTGCCCGTGATTGGGGCAAGTCAGGAATTAGGACACTCACTGCCCATGATTGGGGCAAGTCAGGACATTAGGACACTCACTGCCCGTGATTGGGGCAAGTCAGGACATTAGGACACTCACTGCCCGTGATTGGGGCAAATCAGGAATTAGGACACTCACTGCCCGTGATTGGGGCAAGTCAGGACATTAGGGCACTCACTGCCCATGATTGGGGCAAGTCAGGACATTAGGACACTCACTGCCCGTGATTGGAGCAAGTCAGGAATAAGGACACTCACTGCCCGTGATTGGAGCAAGTCAGGACATTAGGGACACTCACTGCCCGTGATTGGGGCAAGTCAGGAATTAGGACACTCACTGCCCGTGATTGGAGCAAGTCAGGAATTAGGACACTCACTGCCCGTGATTGGGGCAAGTCAGGACATTAGGACACTCACTGCCCGTGATTGGGGCAAGTCAGGACATTAGGATACTCACTGCCCGTGATTGGGGCAAGTCAGGACATTAGGACACTCACTGCCCGTGATTGGGGCAAGTCAGGACATTAGGGCACTCACTGCCCGTGATTGGGGCAAATCAGGACATTAGGGCACTCACTGCCCGTGTTGGGGTAAGTCAGGACATTAGGGCACTCACTGCCCGTGATTGGAGCAAGTCAGGAATTAGGACACTCACTGCCCGTGATTGGGGCAAGTCAGGACATTAGGGCACTCACTGCCCGTGATTGGGGCAAGTCAGGACATTAGGGCACTCACTGCCCGTGATTGGAGCAAGTCAGGAATTAGGACACTCACTGCCCGTGATTGGAGCAAGTCAGGAATTAGGGCACTCACTGCCCGTGATTGGAGCAAGTCAGGAATTAGGGCACTCACTGCCCGTGATTGGAGCAAATCAGGACATTAGGACACTCACTGCCCGTGATTGGGGCAAGTCAGGACATTAGGACACTCACTGCCCGTGATTGGAGCAAGTCAGGACATTAGGGCACTCACTGCCCGTGATTGGGGCAAGTCAGGACATTAGGACACTCACTGCCCGTGATTGGGGCAAGTCAGGAATTAGGACACTCACTGCCCGTGATTGGAGCAAGTCAGGAATTAGGACACTCACTGCCCGTGATTGGGGCAAATCAGGACATTAGGGCACTCACTGCCCGTGATTGGGGCAAGTCAGGACATTAGGACACTCACTGCCCGTGATTGGGGCAAGTCAGGACATTAGGACACTCACTGCCCGTGATTGGGCAAGTCAGGACATTAGGACACTCACTGCCCGTGATTGGGGCAAGTCAGGACATTAGGGCACTCACTGCCCGTGATTGGGGCAAGTCAGGACATTAGGACACTCACTGCCCGTGATTGGGGCAAGTCAGGACATTAGGGCACTCACTGCCCGTGATTGGGGCAAGTCAGGACATTAGGGCACTCACTGCCCGTGATTGGGGCAAGTCAGGACATTAGGGCACTCACTGCCCGTGATTGGAGCAAGTCAGGACATTAGGGCACTCACTGCCCGTGATTGGGCAAGTCAGGACATTAGGACACTCACTGCCCGTGATTGGGGCAAGTCAGGACATTAGGGCACTCACTGCCCGTGATTGGGGCAAGTCAGGACATTAGGGCACTCACTGCCCGTGATTGGGGCAAGTCAGGACATTAGGGCACTCACTGCCCGTGATTGGGGCAAGTCAGGACATTAGGACACTCACTGCCCGTGATTGGGGCAAGTCAGGACATTAGGACACTCACTGCCCGTGATTCGGGCAAGTCAGGACATTAGGGCACTCACTGCCCGTGATTGGGGCAAGTCAGGACATTAGGGCACTCACTGCCCGTGATTGGGGCAAGTTAGGACATTAGGGCACTCACTGCCCGTGATTGGGGCAAGTCACGACATTAGGACACTCACTGCCCGTGATTGGGGCAAGTCAGGACATGAGGGCACTCACTGCCCGTGATTGGGGCAAGTCAGGACATTAGGACACTCACTGCCTGTGATTGGGGCAAGTCAGGACATTAGGGCACTCACTGCCCGTGATTGGGGCAAGTCAGGACATTAGGACACTCACTGCCCGTGATTGGAGCAAGTCAGGAATTAGGACACTCACTGCCCGTGATTGGGGCAAATCAGGACATTAGGACACTCACTGCCCGTGATTGGAGCAAGTCAGGAATTAGGACACTCACTGCCCGTGATTGGGACAAGTCAGGACATTAGGACACTCACTGCCCGTGATTGGGGCAAGTCAGGACATTAGGACACTCACTGCCCGTGATTGGAGCAAGTCAGGAATTAGGACACTCACTGCCCGTGATTGGGGCAAGTCAGGACATTAGGGCACTCACTGCCCGTGATTGGGGCAAGTCAGGACATTAGGGCACTCACTGCCCGTGATTGGGGCAAGTCAGGACATTAGGACACTCACTGCCCGTGATTGGGGCAAGTCAGGACATTAGGACACTCACTGCCCGTGATTGGGGCAAGTCAGGACATCAGGACACTCACTGCCCGTGATTGGGGCAAGTCAGGACATTAGGACACTCACTGCCCGTGATTGGGGCAAGTCAGGACATAAGGACACTCACTGCCCGTGATTGGGGCAAATTAGGACATCAGGACACTCACTGCCCGTGATTGGGGCAAGTCAGGACATTAGGACACTCACTGTCCGTGATTGGAGCAAGTCAGGACATTAGAACACTCACTGCCCGTGATTGGGGCAAGTCATGCTATTAGGACACTCACTGCCCGTGATTGGAGCAAGTCACGAATTAGGACACTCACTGCCCGTGATTGGAGCAAGTCACGAATTAGGGCACTCACTGCCCGTGATTGGAGCAAGTCAGGAATTAGGACACTCACTGCCCGTGATTGGGGCAAATCAGGAATTAGGACACTCACTGCCCGTGATTGGAGCAAGTCAGGAATTAGGACACTCACTGCCCGTGATTGGAGCAAGTCAGGACATTAGGACACTCACTGTCCGTGATTGGGGCAAATCAGGACATTAGGGCACTCACTGCCCGTGATTGGGGCAAGTCAGGACATTAGGACACTCACTGCCCGTGATTGGGGCAAGTCAGGACATTAGGACACTCACTGCCCGTGATTGGGGCAAATCAGGAATTAGGACACTCACTGCCCGTGATTGGAGCAAGTCAGGAATTAGGACACTCACTGCCCGTGATTGGGGCTAGTCAGGACATTAGGACACTCACTGCCCGTGATTGGGGCAAGTCAGGACATTAGGACACTCACTGCCCGTGATTGGAGCAAGTCAGGACATTAGGGCACTCACTGCCCGTGATTCGGGCAAGTCAGGACATTAGGACACTCACTGCCCGTGATTGGGGCAAGTCAGGAATTAGGACACTCACTGCCCGTGATTGGAGCAAGTCAGGACATTAGGGCACTCACTGCCCATGATTGGAGCAAGTCAGGACATTAGGACACTCACTGCCCGTGATTGGGGCAAGTCAGGAATTAGGACACTCACTGCCCGTGATTGGAGCAAGTCAGGAATAAGGACACTCACTGCCCGTGATTGGGGCAAATCAGGACATTAGGACACTCACTGCCCGTGATTGGGGCAAGTCAGGACATTAGGGCACTCACTGCCCGTGATTGGGGCAAGTCAGGAATTAGGACACTCACTGCCCATGATTGGGGCAAGTCAGGACATTAGGACACTCACTGCCCGTGATTGGGGCAAGTCAGGACATTAGGACACTCACTGCCCGTGATTGGGGCAAATCAGGAATTAGGACACTCACTGCCCGTGATTGGGGCAAGTCAGGACATTAGGGCACTCACTGCCCATGATTGGGGCAAGTCAGGACATTAGGACACTCACTGCCCGTGATTGGGGCAAGTCAGGACATTAGGACACTCACTGCCCGTGATTGGGGCAAGTCAGGACATTAGGGCACTCACTGCCCATGATTGGGGCAAGTCAGGACATTAGGACACTCACTGCCCGTGATTGGGGCAAATCAGGAATTAGGACACTCACTGCCCATGATTGGAGCAAGTCAGGAATTAGGACACTCACTGCCCGTGATTGGGGCTAGTCAGGACATTCGGACACTCACTGCCCGTGATTGGGGCAAGTCAGGACATTAGGACACTCACTGCCCATGATTGGAGCAAGTCAGGACATTAGGGCACTCACTGCCCGTGATTCGGGCAAGTCAGGACATTAGGACACTCACTGCCCGTGATTGGGGCAAGTCAGGAATTAGGACACTCACTGCCCGTGATTGGAGCAAGTCAGGACATTAGGGCACTCACTGCCCATGATTGGAGCAAGTCAGGACATTAGGACACTCACTGCCCGTGATTGGGGCAAGTCAGGAATTAGGACACTCACTGCCCGTGATTGGAGCAAGTCAGGAATAAGGACACTCACTGCCCGTGATTGGGGCAAGTCAGGACATTAGGACACTCACTGCCCGTGATTGGGGCAAGTCAGGACATTAGGGCACTCACTGCCCGTGATTGGGGCAAGTCAGGAATTAGGACACTCACTGCCCATGATTGGGGCAAGTCAGGACATTAGGACACTCACTGCCCGTGATTGGGGCAAGTCAGGACATTAGGACACTCACTGCCCGTGATTGGGGCAAATCAGGAATTAGGACACTCACTGCCCGTGATTGGGGCAAGTCAGGACATTAGGGCACTCACTGCCCATGATTGGGGCAAGTCAGGACATTAGGGCACTCACTGCCCGTGATTGGAGCAAGTCAGGAATAAGGACACTCACTGCCCGTGATTGGAGCAAGTCAGGACATTAGGACACTCACTGCACATGATTGGGGCAAGTCAGGAATTAGGACACTCACTGCCCGTGATTGGAGCAAGTCAGGAATAAGGACACCCACTGCCCGTGATTGGGGCAAGTCAGGACATTAGGACACTCACTGCCCATGATTGGGGCAAGTCAGGACAATAGGATACTCACTGCCCGTGATTGGGGCAAGTCAGGACATTAGGACATTCACTGCCCGTGATTGGGGCAAGTCAGGACATTAGGGCACTCACTGCCCATGATTGGGGCAAATCAGGACATTAGGGCACTCACTGCCCGTGATTGGGGCAAGTCAGGACATTAGGACACTCACTGCCCGTGATTGGGGCAAGTCAGGACATTAGGACACTCACTGCCCGTGATTGGGGGAAGTCAGGAATTAGGGCACTCACTGCACATGATTGGGGCAAGTCAGGAATTAGGACACTCACTGCCCGTGATTGGAGCAAGTCAGGAATTAGGACACTCACTGCCCGTGATTGGGGCAAGTCAGGACATTAGGACACTCACTGCCCGTGATTGGAGCAAATCAGGACATTAGGACACTCACTGCCCGTGATTGGGGCAAGTCAGGACATTAGGGCACTCACTGCCCGTGATTGGGGCAAGTCAGGACATTAGGGCACTCACTGCCCGTGTTGGGGTAAGTCAGGACATTAGGGCACTCACTGCCCGTGGTTGGAGCAAGTCAGGAATTAGGACACTCACTGCCCGTGATTGGGGCAAGTCAGGACATTAGGGCACTCACTGCCCGTGATTGGGGCAAGTCAGGACATTAGGGCACTCACTGCCCGTGATTGGAGCAAGTCAGGAATTAGGACACTCACTGCCCGTGATTGGAGCAAGTCAGGAATTAGGGCACTCACTGCCCGTGATTGGAGCAAGTCAGGAATTAGGGCACTCACTGCCCGTGATTGGAGCAAGTCAGGACATTAGGACACTCACTGCCCGTGATTGGGGCAAGTCAGGACATTAGGACACTCACTGCCCGTGATTGGAGCAAGTCAGGACATTAGGGCACTCACTGCCCGTGATTGGGGCAAGTCAGGACATTAGGACACTCACTGCCCGTGATTGGGGCAAGTCAGGAATTAGGACACTCACTGCCCGTGATTGGAGCAAGTCAGGAATTAGGACACTCACTGCCCGTGATTGGGGCAAATCAGGACATTAGGGCACTCACTGCCCGTGATTGGGGCAAATCAGGACATTAGGACACTCACTGCCCGTGATTGGGGCAAGTCAGGACATTAGGACACTCACTGCCCGTGATTCGGGCAAGTCAGGACATCAGGACACTCACTGCCCGTGATTGGGGTAAGTCAGGACATTAGGGCACTCACTGCCCGTGATTGGGGCAAGTCAGGACATTAGGACACTCACTGCCCGTGATTGGGGCAAGTCAGGACATTAGGGCACTCACTGCCCGTGATTGGGGCAAGTCAGGACATTAGGGCACTCACTGCCCGTGATTGGGGCAAGTCAGGACATTAGGGCACTCACTGCCCGTGATTGGGGCAAGTCAGGACATTAGGGCACTCACTGCCCGTGATTGGAGCAAGTCAGGAATTAGGACACTCACTGCCCGTGATTGGGGCAAGTCAGGACATTAGGACACTCACTGCCCGTGATTGGGGCAAGTCAGGACATTAGGGCACTCACTGCCCGTGATTGGAGCAAGTCAGGAATTAGGGCACTCACTGCCCGTGATTGGAGCAAGTCAGGAATTAGGGCACTCACTGCCCGTGATTGGGGCAAGTCAGGACATTAGGACACTCACTGCCCGTGATTGGGGCAAGTCAGGACATTAGGACACTCACTGCCCGTGATTGGGGCAAGTCAGGACATTAGGACACTCACTGCCCGTGATTGGGGCAAGTCAGGAATTAGGACACTCACTGCCCGTGATTGGAGCAAGTCAGGAATTAGGACACTCACTGCCCGTGATTGGGGCAAATCAGGACATTAGGGCACTCACTGCCCGTGATTGGGGCAAATCAGGACATTAGGAGCACTCACTGCCCGTGATTGGGGCAAGTCAGGACATTAGGACACTCACTGCCCGTGATTGGGCAAGTCAGGACATCAGGACACTCACTGCCCGTGATTGGGGCAAGTCAGGACATTAGGGCACTCACTGCCCGTGATTGGGGCAAGTCAGGACATTAGGGCACTCACTGCCTGTGATTGGGGCAAGTCAGGACATTAGGGCACTCACTGCCCGTGATTGGGGCAAGTCAGGAATTAGGGCACTCACTGCCCGTGATTGGGCAAGTCAGGACATTAGGACACTCACTGCCCGTGATTGGGGCAAGTCAGGACATTAGGGCACTCACTGCCCGTGATTGGGGCAAGTCAGGACATTAGGGCACTCACTGCCCGTGATTGGGGTAAGTCAGGACATTAGGACACTCACTGCCCGTGATTGGGGCAAGTCACGACATTAGGACACTCACTGCCCGTGATTGGGGCAAGTCAGGACATTAGGGCACTCACTGCCCGTGATTGGGGCAAGTCAGGACATTAGGACACTCACTGCCTGTGATTGGGGCAAGTCAGGACATTAGGGCACTCACTGCCCGTGATTGGGGCAAGTCAGGACATTAGGACACTCAATGCCCGTGATTGGAGCAAGTCAGGAATTAGGACACTCACTGCCCGTGATTGGGGCAAATCAGGACATTAGGACACTCACTGCCCGTGATTGGAGCAAGTCAGGAATTAGGACACTCACTGCCCGTGATTGGGACAAGTCAGGACATTAGGACACTCACTGCCCGTGATTGGGGCAAGTCAGGACATTAGGACACTCACTGCCCGTGATTGGAGCAAGTCAGGAATTAGGACACTCACTGCCCGTGATTGGGGCAAGTCAGGACATTAGGGCACTCACTGCCCGTGATTGGGGTAAGTCAGGACATTAGGGCACTCACTGCCCGTGTTTGGGGCAAGTCAGGACATTAGGACACTCACTGCCCGTGATTGGGGCAAATCAGGACATAAGGACACTCACTGCCCGTGATTGGGGCAAATCAGGACATCAGGACACTCACTGCCCGTGATTGGGGCAAGTCAGGACATTAGGACACTCACTGCCCGTGATTGGGGCAAGTCAGGACATAAGGACACTCACTGCCCGTGATTGGGGCAAATTAGGACATCAGGACACTCAATGCCCGTGATTGGGGCAAGTCAGGACATTAGGACACTCACTGTCCGTGATTGGAGCAAGTCAGGACATTAGAACACTCACTGCCCGTGATTGGGGCAAGTCAGGCTATTAGGACACTCACTGCCCGTGATTGGAGCAAGTCACGAATTAGGACACTCACTGCCCGTGATTGGAGCAAGTCACGAATTAGGGCACTCACTGCCCGTGATTGGAGCAAGTCAGGAATTAGGACACTCACTGCCCGTGATTGGGGCAAGTCAGGAATTAGGACACTCACTGCCCGTGATTGGAGCAAGTCAGGAATTAGGACACTCACTGCCCGTGATTGGAGCAAGTCAGGACATTAGGACACTCACTGCCCGTGATTGGGGCAAGTCAGGACATTAGGACACTCACTGTCCGTGATTGGGGCAAATCAGGACATTAGGGCACTCACTGCCCGTGATTGGGGCAAGTCAGGACATTAGGACACTCACTGCCCGTGATTGGGGCAAGTCAGGACATTAGGACACTCACTGCCCGTGATTGGGGCAAATCAGGAATTAGGACACTCACTGCCCGTGATTGGAGCAAGTCAGGAATTAGGACACTCACTGCCCGTGATTGGGGCTAGTCAGGACATTAGGACACTCACTGCCCGTGATTGGGGCAAGTCAGGACATTAGGACACTCACTGCCCGTGATTGGAGCAAGTCAGGACATTAGGGCACTCACTGCCCGTGATTCGGGCAAGTCAGGACATTAGGACACTCACTGCCCGTGATTGGGGCAAGTCAGGAATTAGGACACTCACTGCCCGTGATTGGAGCAAGTCAGGACATTAGGGCACTCACTGCCCGTGATTGGAGCAAGTCAGGAATAAGGACACTCACTGCCCGTGATTGGAGCAAGTCAGGACATTAGGACACTCACTGCACATGATTGGGGCAAGTCAGGAATTAGGACACTCACTGCCCGTGATTGGAGCAAGTCAGGAATAAGGACACCCACTGCCCGTGATTGGGGCAAGTCAGGACATTAGGACACTCACTGCCCATGATTGGGGCAAGTCAGGACATTAGGATACTCACTGCCCGTGATTGGGGCAAGTCAGGACATTAGGACATTCACTGCCCGTGATTGGGGCAAGTCAGGACATTAGGGCACTCACTGCCCATGATTGGGGCAAATCAGGACATTTGGGCACTCACTGCCCGTGTTTGGGGCAAGTCAGGACATTAGGACACTCACTGCCCGTGATTGGGGCAAGTCAGGACATTAGGACACTCACTGCCCGTGATTGGGGCAAGTCAGGACATTAGGGCACTCACTGCCCGTGTTGGGGTAAGTCAGGACATTAGGACACTCACTGCCCGTGATTGGGGCAAGTCAGGACATTAGGGCACTCACTGCCCGTGATTGGGGCAAGTCAGGACATTAGGGCACTCACTGCCCGTGATTGGAGCAAGTCAGGAATTAGGACACTCACTGCCCGTGATTGGAGCAAGTCAGGAATTAGGGCACTCACTGCCCGTGATTGGAGCAAGTCAGGAATTAGGGCACTCACTGCCCGTGATTGGAGCAAATCAGGACATTAGGACACTCACTGCCCGTGATTGGGGCAAGTCAGGACATTAGGACACTCACTGTCCGTGATTGGAGCAAGTCAGGACATTAGGGCACTCACTGCCCGTGATTGGGGCAAGTCAGGACATTAGGACACTCACTGCCCGTGATTGGGGCAAGTCAGGAATTAGGACACTCACTGCCCGTGATTGGAGCAAGTCAGGAATTAGGACACTCACTGCCCGTGATTGGGGCAAATCAGGACATTAGGGCACTCACTGCCCGTGATTGGGGCAAATCAGGACATTAGGACACTCACTGCCCGTGATTGGGGCAAGTCAGGACATTAGGACACTCACTGCCCGTGATTCGGGCAAGTCAGGACATCAGGACACTCACTGCCCGTGATTGGGGTAAGTCAGGACATTAGGGCACTCACTGCCCGTGTTGGGGTAAGTCAGGACATTAGGGCACTCACTGCCCGTGGTTGGAGCAAGTCAGGAATTAGGACACTCACTGCCCGTGATTGGGGCAAGTCAGGACATTAGGGCACTCACTGCCCGTGATTGGGGCAAGTCAGGACATTAGGGCACTCACTGCCCGTGATTGGAGCAAGTCAGGAATTAGGACACTCACTGCCCGTGATTGGAGCAAGTCAGGAATTAGGGCACTCACTGCCCGTGACTGGAGCAAGGCAGGAATTAGGGCACTCACTGCCCGTGATTGGAGCAAATCAGAACATTAGGACACTCACTGCCCGTGATTGGGGCAAGTCAGGACATTAGGACACTCACTGCCCATGATTGGGGCAAGTCAGGACATTAGGACACTCACTGCCCGTGATTGGGGTAAGTCAGGAATTAGGACACTCACTGCCCGTGATTGGAGCAAGTCAGGAATTAGGATACTCACTGCCCGTGATTGGGGCAAATCAGGACATTAGGGCACTCACTGCCCGTGATTGGGGCAAATCAGGACATTAGGACACTCACTGCCCGTGATTGGGGCAAGTCAGGACATTAGGACACTCACTGCCCGTGATTCGGGCAAGTCAGGACATTAGGGCACTCACTGCCCGTGATTGGGGTAAGTCAGGACATTAGGGCACTCACTGCCCGTGATTGGGGCAAGTCAGGACATTAGGGCACTCACTGCCTGTGATTGGGGCAAGTCAGGACATTAGGGCACTCACTGCCCGTGATTGGGGCAAGTCAGGACATTAGGGCACTCACTGCCCGTGATTGGGGTAAGTCAGGACATTAGGACACTCACTGCCCGTGATTGGGGCAAGTCAGGACATTAGGGCACTCACTGCCCGTGATTCGGGCAAGTCAGGACATTAGGGCACTCACTGCCCGTGATTGGGGCAAGTCAGGACATTAGGGCACTCACTGCCCGTGATTGGGGCAAGTCAGGACATTAGGGCACTCACTGCCCGTGATTGGGGCAAGTCAGGACATTAGGACACTCACTGCCCGTGATTGGGGCAAGTCAGGACATGAGGGCACTCACTGCCCGTGATTGGGGCAAGTCAGGACATTAGGACACTCACTGCCTGTGATTGGGGCAAGTCAGGACATTAGGGCACTCACTGCCCGTGATTGGGGCAAGTCAGGACATTAGGACACTCACTGCCCGTGATTGGAGCAAGTCAGGAATTAGGACACTCACTGCCCGTGATTGGGGCAAATCAGGACATTAGGACACTCACTGCCCGTGATTGGAGCAAGTCAGGAATTAGGACACTCACTGCCCGTGATTGGGGCAAGTCAGGACATTAGGACACTCACTGCCTGTGATTGGGGCAAATCAGGAATTAGGACACTCACTGCCCGTGATTGGGGCAAATCAGGACATCAGGACACTCACTGCCCGTGATTGGGGCAAGTCAGGACATTAGGACACTCACTGCCCGTGATTGAGGCAAGTCAGGACATTAGGACACTCACTGCCCGTGATTGGGGCAAGTCAGGACATTAGGACACTCACTGCCCGTGATTGGGGCAAGTCAGGACATTAGGACACTCACTGCCCGTGATTGGGGCAAGTCAGGACATTAGGACACTCACTGCCCGTGATTGGGGCAAGTCAGGACATTAGGACACTCACTGCCCGTGATTGGGGCAAGTCAGGACATTAGGACACTCACTGCCCGTGATTGGGGCAAGTCAGGACATTAGGGCACTCACTGCCCGTGATTGGGGCAAGTCAGGACATTAGGGACACTCACTGCCCGTGATTGGGCAAGTCAGGACATTAGGACACTCACTGCCCGTGATTGGAGGCAAGTCAGGACATTAGGACACTCACTGCCCGTGATTGGGGCAAGTCAGGACATTAGGACACTCACTGCCCGTGATTGGGGCAAGTCAGGACATTAGGACACTCACTGCCCGTGATTGAAGCAAGTCAGGACATTAGGACACTCACTGCCCGTGATTGGAGTAAATCAGGACATTAGGACACTCACTGCCCATGATTGGGGCAAGTCAGGACATTAGGGCACTCACTGCCCGTGATTGGAGCAAGTCAGGAATAAGGACACTCACTGCCCGTGATTGGAGCAAGTCAGGACATTAGGACACTCACTGCCCATGATTGGGGCAAGTCAGGAATTAGGGACACTCACTGCCCGTGATTGGGGCAAGTCAGGACATTAGGACACTCACTGCCCGTGATTGGGGCAAGTCAGGACATTAGGACACTCACTGCCCGTGATTGGGGCAAGTCAGGACATTAGGACACTCACTGCCCGTGATTGGGGCAAGTCAGGACATTAGGACACTCACTGCCCGTGATTGGGGCAAGTCAGGACATTAGGACACTCACTGCCCGTGATTGGGGCAAGTCAGGACATTAGGGCACTCACTGCCCGTGATTGGGGCAAGTCAGGACATTAGGACACTCACTGCCCGTGATTGGGGCAAGTCAGGACATTAGGACACTCACTGCCCGTGATTGGGGCAAGTCAGGACATTAGGGACACTCACTGCCCGTGATTGGGGCAAGTCAGGACATTAGGACACTCACTGCCCGTGATTGGAGCAAGTCAGGAATTAGGACACTCACTGCCCGTGATTGGGGCAAGTCAGGACATTAGGACACTCACTGCCCGTGATTGGGGCAAGTCAGGACATTAGGACACTCACTGCCCGTGATTGGGGCAAGTCAGGACATTAGGACACTCACTGCCCGTGATTGGGGCAAGTCAGGACATTAGGACACTCACTGCCCGTGATTGGGGCAAGTCAGGACATTAGGGCACTCACTGCCCGTGATTGGGGCAAGTCAGGACATTAGGACACTCACTGCCCGTGATTGGAGCAAGTCAGGACATTAGGACACTCACTGCCCGTGATTGGGGCAAGTCAGGAATTAGGACACTCACTGCCCGTGATTGGGGCAAGTCAGGACATTAGGACACTCACTGCCCGTGATTGGAGCAAGTCAGGACATTAGGACACTCACTGCCCGTGATTGGAGTAAGTCAGGACATTAGGACACTCACTGCCCGTGATTGGGGCAAGTCAGGACATTAGGGACACTCACTGCCCGTGATTGGAGCAAGTCAGGAATAAGGACACTCACTGCCCGTGATTGGAGCAAGTCAGGACATTAGGACACTCACTGCCCGTGATTGGGGCAAGTCAGGAATTAGGACACTCACTGCCCGTGATTGGGGCAAGTCAGGAATTAGGACACTCACTGCCCGTGATTGGGGCAAGTCAGGACATTAGGACACTCACTGCCCGTGATTGGGGCAAGTCAGGACATTAGGACACTCACTGCCCGTGATTGGGGCAAGTCAGGACATTAGGACACTCACTGCCCGTGATTGGGGCAAGTCAGGACATTAGGGACACTCACTGCCCGTGATTGGGGCAAATCAGGACATTAGGGCACTCACTGCCCGTGATTGGGGCAAGTCAGGACATTAGGACACTCACTGCCCGTGATTGGGGCAAGTCAGGACATTAGGACACTCACTGCCCGTGATTGGGGCAAGTCAGGAATTAGGGCACTCACTGCCCGTGATTGGGGCAAGTCAGGAATTAGGACACTCACTGCCCGTGATTGGAGCAAGTCAGGACATTAGGACACTCACTGCCCGTGATTGGGGCAAGTCAGGACATTAGGACACTCACTGCCCGTGATTGGAGCAAATCAGGACATTAGGACACTCACTGCCCGTGATTGGGGCAAGTCAGGACATTAGGGCACTCACTGCCCGTGATTGGGGCAAGTCAGGACATTAGGGCACTCACTGCCCGTGTTGGGGTAAGTCAGGACATTAGGGCACTCACTGCCCGTGGTTGGAGCAAGTCAGGAATTAGGACACTCACTGCCCGTGATTGGGACAAGTCAGGACATTAGGACACTCACTGCCCGTGATTGGAGCAAGTCAGGAATTAGGGCACTCACTGCCCGTGATTGGAGCAAATCAGGACATTAGGACACTCACTGCCCGTGATTGGGGCAAGTCAGGACATTAGGACACTCACTGTCCGTGATTGGAGCAAGTCAGGACATTAGGGCACTCACTGCCCGTGATTGGGGCAAGTCAGGACATTAGGACACTCACTGCCCGTGATTGGGGCAAGTCAGGACATTAGGACACTCACTGCCCGTGATTGGAGCAAGTCAGGAATTAGGACACTCACTGCCCGTGATTGGGGCAAGTCAGGACATTAGGGCACTCACTGCCCGTGATTGGGGCAAGTCAGGACATTAGGACACTCACTGCCCGTGATTGGGGCAAGTCAGGACATTAGGACACTCACTGCCCGTGATTGGGCAAGTCAGGACATTAGGACACTCACTGCCCGTGATTGGGGCAAGTCAGGACATTAGGGCACTCACTGCCCGTGATTGGGGCAAGTCAGGACATTAGGACACTCACTGCCCGTGATTGGGGCAAGTCAGGACATTAGGACACTCACTGCCCGTGATTGGGGCAAGTCAGGACATTAGGGCACTCACTGCCCGTGATTGGGGCAAGTCAGGACATTAGGACACTCACTGCCGTGATTGGAGCAAGTCAGGAATTAGGACACCCACTGCCCGTGATTGGAGCAAGTCAGGAATTAGGGCACTCACTGCCCGTGATTGGAGCAAGTCAGGACATTAGGGACACTCACTGCCCGTGATTGGGGCAAGTCAGGAATTAGGACACTCACTGCCCGTGATTGGGGCAAGTCAGGACATTAGGACACTCACTGCCCGTGATTGGGGCAAGTCAGGACATTAGGACACTCACTGCCCGTGATTGGGGCAAGTCAGGAATTAGGACACTCACTGCCCGTGATTGGGGCAAGTCAGGACATTAGGACACTCACTGCCCGTGATTGGGGCAAGTCAGGACATTAGGGCACTCACTGCCCGTGATTGGGGCAAGTCAGGACATTAGGACACTCACTGCCCGTGATTGGGGCAAGTCAGGACATTAGGGCACTCACTGCCCGTGATTGGGCAAGTCAGGACATTAGGACACTCACTGCCCGTGATTGGGGCAAGTCAGGACATTAGGACACTCACTGCCGTGATTGGGGCAAGTCAGGACATTAGGCACTCACTGCCCGTGATTGGGGCAAGTCAGGACATTAGGGCACTCACTGCCCGTGATTGGGGCAAGTCAGGACATTAGGACACTCACTGCCCGTGATTGGGCAAGTCAGGACATTAGGGCACTCACTGCCCGTGATTGGGGCAAGTCAGGACATTAGGGCACTCACTGCCCGTGATTGGGGCAAGTCAGGACATTAGGACACTCACTGCCCGTGATTGGGGCAAGTCAGGACATTAGGGCACTCACTGCCCGTGATTGGGGCAAGTCAGGACATTAGGACACTCACTGCCCGTGATTGGGGCAAGTCAGGACATTAGGGCACTCACTGCCCGTGATTGGGGCAAGTCAGGACATTAGGGACACTCACTGCCCGTGATTGGGGCAAGTCAGGACATTAGGGACACTCACTGCCCGTGATTGGGGCAAGTCAGGACATTAGGGCACTCACTGCCCGTGATTGGGGCAAGTCAGGACATTAGGACACTCACTGCCCGTGATTGGGGCAAGTCAGGACATTAGGGCACTCACTGCCCGTGATTGGGGCAAGTCAGGACATTAGGACACTCACTGCCCGTGATTGGAGCAAGTCAGGAATTAGGACACTCACTGCCCGTGATTGGGGCAAAGTCAGGACATTAGGACACTCACTGCCCGTGATTGGGGCAAGTCAGGAATTAGGACACTCACTGCCCGTGATTGGGGCAAGTCAGGACATTAGGACACTCACTGCCCGTGATTGGGGCAAGTCAGGACATTAGGACACTCACTGCCCCGTGATTGGGGCAAGTCAGGACATTAGGACACTCACTGCCCGTGATTGGGGCAAGTCAGGACATTAGGACTCTCACTGCCCGTGATTGGGGCAAGTCAGGACATTAGGACACTCACTGCCCGTGATTGGGGCAAGTCAGGACATTAGGACACTCACTGCCCGTGATTGGGGCAAGTCAGGACATTAGGACACTCACTGCCCGTGATTGGGGCAAGTCAGGACATTAGGACACTCACTGCCCGTGATTGGGGCAAGTCAGGACATTAGGACACTCACTGCCCGTGATTGGGGCAAGTCAGGACATTAGGACACTCACTGCCCGTGATTGGGGCAAGTCAGGACATTAGGACACTCACTGCCCGTGATTGGGGCAAGTCAGGACATTAGGACACTCACTGCCCGTGATTGGGCAAGTCAGGACATTAGGACACTCACTGCCCGTGATTGGGCAAGTCAGGACATTAGGACACTCACTGCCCGTGATTGGGGCAAGTCAGGAATTAGGACACTCACTGCCCGTGATTGGGGCAAGTCAGGACATTAGGACACTCACTGCCCGTGATTGGAGCAAGTCAGGACATTAGGACACTCACTGCCCGTGATTGGGGCAAGTCAGGACATTAGGACACTCACTGCCCGTGATTGGGGCAAGTCAGGACATTAGGACACTCACTGCCCGTGATTGGAGCAAGTCAGGAATTAGGACACTCACTGCCCGTGATTGGGGCAAGTCAGGACATTAGGACACTCACTGCCCGTGATTGGGGCAAGTCAGGACATTAGGACACTCACTGCCCGTGATTGGGGCAAGTCAGGACATTAGGACACTCACTGCCCGTGATTGGGGCAAGTCAGGACATTAGGACACTCACTGCCCGTGATTGGGGCAAGTCAGGACATTAGGACACTCACTGCCCGTGATTGGGGCAAGTCAGGACATTAGGGCACTCACTGCCCGTGATTGGGGCAAGTCAGGACATTAGGGCACTCACTGCCCGTGATTGGGGCAAGTCAGGACATTAGGCACTCACTGCCCGTGATTGGGGCAAGTCAGGACATTAGGACACTCACTGCCCGTGATTGGGGCAAGTCAGGACATTAGGACACTCACTGCCCGTGATTGGGGCAAGTCAGGACATTAGGGCACTCACTGCCAGTGATTGGGGCAAGTCAGGACATTAGGACACTCACTGCCCGTGATTGGGGCAAGTCAGGACATTAGGACACTCACTGCCCGTGATTGGGGCAAGTCAGGACATTAGGACACTCACTGCCCGTGATTGGAGGCAAGTCAGGACATTAGGACACTCACTGCCCGTGATTGGGGCAAGTCAGGACATTAGGACACTCACTGCCCGTGATTGGGGCAAGTCAGGACATTAGGGCACTCACTGCCCGTGATTGGGGCAAGTCAGGACATTAGGGCACTCACTGCCCGTGATTGGGGCAAGTCAGGACATTAGGACACTCACTGCCCGTGATTGGGGCAAGTCAGGACATTAGGACACTCACTGCCCGTGATTGGGGCAAGTCAGGACATTAGGACACTCACTGCCCGTGATTGGGGCAAGTCAGGACATTAGGACACTCACTGCCCGTGATTGGGGCAAGTCAGGACATTAGGACACTCACTGCCCGTGATTGGGCAAGTCAGGACATTAGGACACTCACTGCCCGTGATTGGGCAAGTCAGGACATTAGGACACTCACTGCCGTGATTGGGGCAAGTCAGGACATTAGGACACTCACTGCCCGTGATTGGGGCAAGTCAGGACATTAGGACACTCACTGCCCGTGATTGGGGCAAGTCAGGACATTAGGACACTCACTGCCCGTGATTGGGGCAAGTCAGGACATTAGGACACTCACTGCCCGTGATTGAGGGCAAGTCAGGACATTAGGGACACTCACTGCCCGTGATTGGGGCAAGTCAGGACATTAGGACACTCACTGCCCGTGATTGGGGCAAGTCAGGACATTAGGACACTCCACTGCCCGTGATTGGGGCAAGTCAGGACATTAGGACACTCACTGCCCGTGATTGGGGCAAGTCAGGACATTAGGACACTCACTGCCCGTGATTGGGGCAAGTCAGGACATTAGGACACTCACTGCCCGTGATTGGGGCAAGTCAGGACATTAGGACACTCACTGCCCGTGATTGGGGCAAGTCAGGACATTAGGACACTCACTGCCCGTGATTGGGGCAAGTCAGGACATTAGGACACTCACTGCCCGTGATTGGGGCAAGTCAGGACATTAGGGACACTCACTGCCCGTGATTGGGGCAAGTCAGGACATTAGGACACTCACTGCCCGTGATTGGGGCAAGTCAGGACATTAGGACACTCACTGCCCGTGATTGGGGCAAGTCAGGACATTAGGACACTCACTGCCCGTGATTGGGGCAAGTCAGGACATTAGGACACTCACTGCCCGTGATTGGGGCAAGTCAGGACATTAGGACACTCACTGCCCGTGATTGGGGCAAGTCAGGACATTAGGGCACTCACTGCCCGTGATTGGGGCAAGTCAGGACATTAGGGACACTCACTGCCCGTGATTGGAGGCAAGTCAGGACATTAGGACACTCACTGCCCGTGATTGGGGCAAGTCAGGACATTAGGACACTCACTGCCCGTGATTGGGGCAAGTCAGGAATTAGGACACTCACTGCCCGTGATTGGGGCAAGTCAGGACATTAGGACACTCACTGCCCGTGATTGGAGCAAGTCAGGACATTAGGACACTCACTGCCCGTGATTGGAGCAAATCAGGACATTAGGACACTCACTGCCCGTGATTGGGGCAAGTCAGGACATTAGGGCACTCACTGCCCGTGATTGGAGCAAGTCAGGAATTAGGACACTCACTGCCCGTGATTGGGGCAAGTCAGGACATTAGGGCACTCACTGCCCGTGATTGGGGCAAGTCAGGAATTAGGACACTCACTGCCCGTGATTGGAGCAAGTCAGGACATTAGGACACTCACTGCCCGTGATTGGGGCAAGTCAGGACATTAGGACACTCACTGCCCGTGATTGGGGCAAGTCAGGACATTAGGACACTCACTGCCCGTGATTGGGGCAAGTCAGGACATTAGGACACTCACTGCCCGTGATTGGGGCAAGTCAGGACATTAGGGCACTCACTGCCCGTGATTGGGGCAAGTCAGGACATTAGGACACTCACTGCCCGTGATTGGGGCAAGTCAGGACATTAGGACACTCACTGCCCGTGATTGGGGCAAGTCAGGACATTAGGGACACTCACTGCCCGTGATTGGGGCAAGTCAGGACATTAGGGCACTCACTGCCCGTGATTGGGGCAAGTCAGGACATTAGGACACTCACTGCCCGTGATTGGGGCAAGTCAGGACATTAGGACACTCACTGCCCGTGATTGGGGCAAGTCAGGACATTAGGGACACTCACTGCCCGTGATTGGGGCAAGTCAGGACATTAGGACACTCACTGCCCGTGATTGGAGCAAGTCAGGAATTAGGACACTCACTGCCCGTGATTGGGGCAAGTCAGGACATTAGGACACTCACTGCCCGTGATTGGGGCAAGTCAGGACATTAGGACACTCACTGCCCGTGATTGGGGCAAGTCAGGACATTAGGGCACTCACTGCCCGTGATTGGGGCAAGTCAGGACATTAGGACACTCACTGCCCGTGATTGGGGCAAGTCAGGACATTAGGGACACTCACTGCCCGTGATTGGGGCAAGTCAGGACATTAGGACACTCACTGCCCGTGATTGGGGCAAGTCAGGAATTAGGACACTCACTGCCCGTGATTGGGGCAAGTCAGGACATTAGGACACTCACTGCCCGTGATTGGGGCAAGTCAGGACATTAGGACACTCACTGCCCGTGATTGGGGCAAGTCAGGACATAAGGACACTCACTGCCCGTGATTGGGGCAAGTCAGGACATTAGGACACTCACTGCCCGTGATTGGGGCAAGTCAGGACATTAGGACACTCACTGCCCGTGATTGGGGCAAGTCAGGACATTAGGACACTCACTGCCCGTGATTGGGGCAAGTCAGGACATTAGGACACTCACTGCCCGTGATTGGGGCAAGTCAGGACATTAGGGCACTCACTGCCCGTGATTGGGGCAAGTCAGGACATTAGGACACTCACTGCCCGTGATTGGGGCAAGTCAGGACATTAGGACACTCACTGCCCGTGATTGGGGCAAGTCAGGACATTAGGGCACTCACTGCCCGTGATTGGGGCAAGTCAGGACATTAGGACACTCACTGCCCGTGATTGGAGCAAGTCAGGACATTAGGACACTCACTGCCCGTGATTGGGGCAAGTCAGGACATTAGGACACTCACTGCCCGTGATTGGAGCAAGTCAGGAATTAGGACACTCACTGCCCGTGATTGGGGCAAGTCAGGACATTAGGACACTCACTGCCCGTGATTGGGGCAAGTCAGGACATTAGGACACTCACTGCCCGTGATTGGGGCAAGTCAGGACATTAGGACACTCACTGCCCGTGATTGGAGCAAGTCAGGACATTAGGACACTCACTGCCCGTGATTGGGGCAAGTCAGGACATTAGGACACTCACTGCCCGTGATTGGGGCAAGTCAGGACATTAGGACACTCACTGCCCGTGATTGGGGCAAGTCAGGACATTAGGACACTCACTGCCCGTGATTGGGGCAAGTCAGGAATTAGGACACTCACTGCCCGTGATTGGGCAAGTCAGGAATTAGGACACTCACTGCCCGTGATTGGGCAAGTCAGGACATTAGGACACTCACTGCCCGTGATTGGGCAAGTCAGGACATTAGGACACTCACTGCCCGTGATTGGGGCAAGTCAGGAATTAGGACACTCACTGCCCGTGATTGGGGCAAGTCAGGACATTAGGACACTCACTGCCCGTGATTGGGCAAGTCAGGACATTAGGACACTCACTGCCCGTGATTGGGGCAAGTCAGGACATTAGGACACTCACTGCCCGTGATTGGGGCAAGTCAGGACATTAGGGCACTCACTGCCCGTGATTGGGGCAAGTCAGGACATTAGGACACTCACTGCCCGTGATTGGGGCAAGTCAGGACATTAGGACACTCACTGCCCGTGATTGGGGCAAGTCAGGACATTAGGACACTCACTGCCCGTGATTGGGGCAAGTCAGGACATTAGGACACTCACTGCCCGTGATTGGGGCAAGTCAGGAATTAGGACACTCACTGCCCGTGATTGGGGCAAGTCAGGACATTAGGACACTCACTGCCCGTGATTGGGGCAAGTCAGGACATTAGGACACTCACTGCCCGTGATTGGAGGCAAGTCAGGACATTAGGACACTCACTGCCCGTGATTGGGGCAAGTCAGGACATTAGGACACTCACTGCCCGTGATTGGGGCAAGTCAGGACATTAGGACACTCACTGCCCGTGATTGGGGCAAGTCAGGACATTAGGACACTCACTGCCCGTGATTGGGGCAAGTCAGGACATTAGGACACTCACTGCCCGTGATTGGGGCAAGTCAGGACATTAGGACACTCACTGCCCGTGATTGGGGCAAGTCAGGACATTAGGGCACTCACTGCCCGTGATTGGGGCAAGTCAGGACATTAGGGACACTCACTGCCCGTGATTGGGGCAAGTCAGGACATTAGGGACACTCACTGCCCGTGATTGGAGCAAGTCAGGAATTAGGACACTCACTGCCCGTGATTGGGCAAGTCAGGACATTAGGACACTCACTGCCCGTGATTGGGGCAAGTCAGGACATTAGGACACTCACTGCCCGTGATTGAAGCAAGTCAGGACATTAGGACACTCACTGCCCGTGATTGGAGCAAGTCAGGACATTAGGACACTCACTGCCCGTGATTGGGGCAAGTCAGGACATTAGGGCACTCACTGCCCGTGATTGGAGCAAGTCAGGAATAAGGACACTCACTGCCCGTGATTGGAGCAAGTCAGGACATTAGGACACTCACTGCACATGATTGGGGCAAGTCAGGAATTAGGACACTCACTGCCCGTGATTGGAGCAAGTCAGGAATAAGGACACCCACTGCCCGTGATTGGGGCAAGTCAGGACATTAGGACACTCACTGCCTGTGATTGGGGCAAGTCAGGACATTAGGATACTCACTGCCCGTGATTGGGGCAAGTCAGGACATTAGGACACTCACTGCCCGTGATTGGGGCAAGTCAGGACATTAGGGCACTCACTGCCCGTGATTGGGGCAAATCAGGACATTAGGGCACTCACTGCCCGTGATTGGGGCAAGTCAGGACATTAGGACACTCACTGCCCGTGATTGGGGCAAGTCAGGACATTAGGACACTCACTGCCCGTGATTGGGGGAAGTCAGGAATTAGGGCACTCACTGCCCGTGATTGGGGCAAGTCAGGACATTAGGACACTCACTGCCCGTGATTGGAGCAAGTCAGGACATAAGGACACTCACTGCCCGTGATTGGGGCAAGTCAGGACATTAGGACACTCACTGCCCGTGATTGGGGCAAGTCAGGACATTAGGACACTCACTGCCCGTGATTGGGGCAAGTCAGGACATTAGGGCACTCACTGCCCGTGATTGGGGCAAGTCAGGACATTAGGGACACTCACTGCCCGTGATTGGGGCAAGTCAGGACATTAGGGCACTCACTGCCCGTGATTGGGGCAAGTCAGGACATTAGGGACACTCACTGCCCGTGATTGGGGCAAGTCAGGACATTAGGACACTCACTGCCCGTGATTGGGGCAAGTCAGGACATTAGGCACTCACTGCCCGTGATTGGAGCAAGTCAGGAATTAGGACACTCACTGCCCGTGATTGGAGCAAGTCAGGACATTAGGACACTCACTGCCCGTGATTGGAGCAAGTCAGGACATTAGGGCACTCACTGCCCGTGATTGGGGCAAGTCAGGACATTAGGACACTCACTGCCCGTGATTGGGGCAAGTCAGGAATTAGGACACTCACTGCCCGTGATTGGAGCAAGTCAGGACATTAGGACACTCACTGCCCGTGATTGGGGCAAGTCAGGACATTAGGACACTCACTGCCCGTGATTGGGGCAAGTCAGGACATTAGGACACTCACTGCCCGTGATTGGGCAAGTCAGGAATTAGGACACTCACTGCCCGTGATTGGGGCAAGTCAGGACATTAGGACACTCACTGCCCGTGATTGGGGCAAGTCAGGACATTAGGACACTCACTGCCCGTGATTGGGGCAAGTCAGGACATTAGGACACTCACTGCCCGTGATTGGGCAAGTCAGGACATTAGGACACTCACTGCCCGTGATTGGGGCAAGTCAGGACATTAGGACACTCACTGCCCGTGATTGGGGCAAGTCAGGACATTAGGACACTCACTGCCCGTGATTGGGGCAAGTCAGGACATTAGGACACTCACTGCCCGTGATTGGGGCAAGTCAGGACATTAGGACACTCACTGCCCGTGATTGGGGCAAGTCAGGACATTAGGGCACTCACTGCCCGTGATTGGGGCAAGTCAGGACATTAGGACACTCACTGCCCGTGATTGGAGCAAGTCAGGACATTAGGACACTCACTGCCCGTGATTGGGGCAAGTCAGGACATTAGGACACTCACTGCCCGTGATTGGGGCAAGTCAGGACATTAGGGCACTCACTGCCCGTGATTGGGGCAAGTCAGGACATTAGGACACTCACTGCCCGTGATTGGGGCAAGTCAGGACATTAGGACACTCACTGCCCGTGATTGGGGCAAGTCAGGACATTAGGACACTCACTGCCCGTGATTGGGGCAAGTCAGGACATTAGGACACTCACTGCCCGTGATTGGAGCAAGTCAGGAATTAGGGCACTCACTGCCCGTGATTGGGGCAAGTCAGGACATTAGGACACTCACTGCCCGTGATTGGGGCAAGTCAGGACATTAGGACACTCACTGCCCGTGATTGGGGCAAGTCAGGACATTAGGCACTCACTGCCCGTGATTGGGCAAGTCAGGACATTAGGACACTCACTGCCGTGATTGGGCAAGTCAGGACATTAGGGACACTCACTGCCCGTGATTGGGGCAAGTCAGGACATTAGGACACTCACTGCCCGTGATTGGAGCAAGTCAGGACATTAGGACACTCACTGCCGTGATTGGGGCAAGTCAGGACATTAGGACACTCACTGCCCGTGATTGGAGCAAGTCAGGAATTAGGACACTCACTGCCCGTGATTGGGGCAAGTCAGGACATTAGGACACTCACTGCCCGTGATTGGGGCAAATCAGGACATTAGGACACTCACTGCCCGTGATTGGGGCAAGTCAGGACATTAGGACACTCACTGCCCGTGATTGGGAGCAAGTCAGGACATTAGGACACTCACTGCCCGTGATTGGGGCAAGTCAGGACATTAGGACACTCACTGCCGTGATTGGGGCAAGTCAGGACATTAGGACACTCACTGCCCGTGATTGGGCAAGTCAGGACATTAGGACACTCACTGCCGTGATTGGGGCAAGTCAGGACATTAGGACACTCACTGCCCGTGATTGGGCAAGTCAGGACATTAGGACACTCACTGCCCGTGATTGGGGCAAGTCAGGACATTAGGACACTCACTGCCCGTGATTGGGGCAAGTCAGGACATTAGGACACTCACTGCCCGTGATTGGGCAAGTCAGGACATTAGGGCACTCACTGCCCGTGATTGGGGCAAGTCAGGACATTAGGACACTCACTGCCCGTGATTGGGGCAAGTCAGGACATTAGGACACTCACTGCCCGTGATTGGGGCAAGTCAGGACATTAGGACACTCACTGCCCGTGATTGGAGCAAGTCAGGACATTAGGACACTCACTGCCCGTGATTGGGGCAAGTCAGGACATTAGGACACTCACTGCCCGTGATTGGAGGCAAGTCAGGACATTAGGACACTCACTGCCCGTGATTGGGGCAAGTCAGGACATTAGGACACTCACTGCCCGTGATTGGGCAAGTCAGGACATTAGGACACTCACTGCCCGTGATTGGGGCAAGTCAGGACATTAGGACACTCACTGCCCGTGATTGGGGCAAGTCAGGAATTAGGACACTCACTGCCCGTGATTGGGCAAGTCAGGACATTAGGACACTCACTGCCCGTGATTGGGGCAAGTCAGGACATTAGGACACTCACTGCCCGTGATTGGGGCAAAGTCAGGACATTAGGACACTCACTGCCCGTGATTGGGGCAAGTCAGGACATTAGGGCACTCACTGCCCGTGATTGGGGCAAGTCAGGACATTAGGGACACTCACTGCCCGTGATTGGGGCAAGTCAGGACATTAGGACACTCACTGCCCGTGATTGGGGCAAGTCAGGACATTAGGACACTCACTGCCCGTGATTGGGGCAAGTCAGGAATTAGGACACTCACTGCCCGTGATTGGGGCAAGTCAGGACATTAGGACACTCACTGCCCGTGATTGAGCAAGTCAGGACATTAGGACACTCACTGCCCGTGATTGGGGCAAGTCAGGACATTAGGGCACTCACTGCCCGTGATTGGGAGCAAGTCAGGACATTAGGCACTCACTGCCCGTGATTGGAGCAAGTCAGGACATTAGGACACTCACTGCCCGTGATTGGAGCAAGTCAGGACATTAGGACACTCACTGCCCGTGATTGGAGCAAGTCAGGAATTAGGACACTCACTGCCCGTGATTGGGGCAAGTCAGGACATTAGGACACTCACTGCCCGTGATTGGGGCAAGTCAGGACATTAGGACACTCACTGCCCGTGATTGGGGCAAGTCAGGACATTAGGACACTCACTGCCCGTGATTGGGGCAAGTCAGGACATTAGGGCACTCACTGCCCGTGATTGGGGCAAGTCAGGACATTAGGGCACTCACTGCCCGTGATTGGGGCAAGTCAGGACATTAGGACACTCACTGCCCGTGATTGGGGCAAGTCAGGACATTAGGACACTCACTGCCCGTGATTGGGGCAAGTCAGGACATTAGGACACTCACTGCCCGTGATTGGGGCAAGTCAGGACATTAGGACACTCACTGCCCGTGATTGGGGCAAGTCAGGACATTAGGACACTCACTGCCCGTGATTGGGGCAAGTCAGGACATTAGGACACTCACTGCCCGTGATTGGAGCAAGTCAGGACATTAGGACACTCACTGCCCGTGATTGGGGCAAGTCAGGACATTAGGGCACTCACTGCCCGTGATTGGGGCAAGTCAGGACATTAGGACACTCACTGCCCGTGATTGAGGGCAAGTCAGGACATTAGGGCACTCACTGCCCGTGATTGGGCAAGTCAGGACATAGGACACTCACTGCCCGTGATTGGGGCAAGTCAGGACATTAGGACACTCACTGCCCGTGATTGGGGCAAGTCAGGACATTAGGACACTCACTGCCCGTGATTGGGGCAAGTCAGGACATTAGGACACTCACTGCCCGTGATTGGGGCAAGTCAGGACATTAGGACACTCACTGCCCGTGATTGGGGCAAGTCAGGACATTAGGGCACTCACTGCCCGTGATTGGGCAAGTCAGGACATTAGGACACTCACTGCCCGTGATTGGGCAAGTCAGGACATTAGGACACTCACTGCCCGTGATTGGGGCAAGTCAGGACATTAGGACACTCACTGCCCGTGATTGGGGCAAGTCAGGACATTAGGACACTCACTGCCCGTGATTGGGGCAAGTCAGGACATTAGGACACTCACTGCCCGTGATTGGGGCAAGTCAGGACATTAGGACACTCACTGCCCGTGATTGGGGCAAGTCAGGACATTAGGACACTCACTGCCCGTGATTGGGGCAAGTCAGGACATTAGGACACTCACTGCCCGTGATTGGGCAAGTCAGGACATTAGGACACTCACTGCCCGTGATTGGGCAAGTCAGGACATTAGGACACTCACTGCCCGTGATTGGGGCAAGTCAGGACATTAGGACACTCACTGCCCGTGATTGGGGCAAGTCAGGACATTAGGGCACTCACTGCCCGAGATTGGGGCAAGTCAGGAATTAGGACACTCACTGCCCGTGATTGGGCAAGTCAGGACATTAGGGCACTCACTGCCCTTGATTGGGCAAGTCAGGACATTAGGACACTCACTGCCCGTGATTGGAGCAAGTCAGGACATTAGGACACTCACTGCCCGTGATTGGGGCAAGTCAGGACATTAGGACACTCACTGCCCGTGATTGGGGCAAGTCAGGACATTAGGACACTCACTGCCCGTGATTGGGGCAAGTCAGGACATTAGGACACTCACTGCCCGTGATTGGGGCAAGTCAGGAATTAGGACACTCACTGCCCGTGATTGGGCAAGTCAGGACATTAGGACACTCACTGCCCGTGATTGGGGCAAGTCAGGACATTAGGACACTCACTGCCCGTGATTGGGGCAAGTCAGGACATTAGGACACTCACTGCCCGTGATTGGGGCAAGTCAGGACATTAGGGCACTCACTGCCCGTGATTGGGGCAAGTCAGGACATTAGGACACTCACTGCCCGTGATTGGGCAAGTCAGGACATTAGGGCACTCACTGCCCGTGATTGGGCAAGTCAGGACATTAGGACACTCACTGCCCGTGATTGGGGCAAGTCAGGACATTAGGACACTCACTGCCCGTGATTGGGGCAAGTCAGGACATTAGGACACTCACTGCCGTGATTGGGGCAAGTCAGGACATTAGGACACTCACTGCCGTGATTGGGGCAAAATCAGGAATTAGGACACTCACTGCCTGTGATTGGGGCAAATCAGGACATAGGACACTCACTGCCCGTGATTGGGGCAAGTCAGGACATTAGGACACTCACTCACTGCCCGTGATTGAGGCAAGTCAGGACATTAGGGACACTCACTGCCCGTGATTGGGCAAGTCAGGACATTAGGGCACTCACTGCCCGTGATTGGGGCAAGTCAGGACATTAGGACACTCACTGCCCGTGATTGGGGCAAGTCAGGACATTAGGACACTCACTGCCCGTGATTGGGGCAAGTCAGGACATTAGGACACTCACTGCCCGTGATTGGGGCAAGTCAGGACATTAGGACACTCACTGCCCGTGATTGGGGCAAGTCAGGACATTAGGGCACTCACTGCCCGTGATTGGGGCAAGTCAGGACATTAGGGCACTCACTGCCCGTGATTGAGGCAAGTCAGGACATTAGGACACTCACTGCCCGTGATTGGAGCAAGTCAGGACATTAGGACACTCACTGCCCGTGATTGGGGCAAGTCAGGAATTAGGACACTCACTGCCCGTGATTGGGGCAAGTCAGGACATTAGGACACTCACTGCCCGTGATTGAAGCAAGTCAGGACATTAGGACACTCACTGCCCGTGATTGGAGTAAATCAGGACATTAGGACACTCACTGCCCATGATTGGGGCAAGTCAGGACATTAGGCACTCACTGCCCGTGATTGGGGCAAGTCAGGACATAAGGACACTCACTGCCCGTGATTGGAGCAAGTCAGGACATTAGGACACTCACTGCCCGTGATTGGGGCAAGTCAGGACATTAGGACACTCACTGCCCGTGATTGGGGCAAGTCAGGACATTAGGACACTCACTGCCCGTGATTGGGGCAAGTCAGGACATTAGGACACTCACTGCCCGTGATTGGGCAAGTCAGGACATTAGGACACTCACTGCCCGTGATTGGGCAAGTCAGGACATTAGGACACTCACTGCCCGTGATTGGGGCAAGTCAGGACATTAGGGCACTCATGCCCGTGATTGGGGCAAGTCAGGACATTAGGGCACTCACTGCCCGTGATTGGGGCAAGTCAGGACATTAGGACACTCACTGCCCGTGATTGGGGCAAGTCAGGACATTAGGGCACTCACTGCCCGTGATTGGGGCAAGTCAGGACATTAGGACACTCACTGCCCGTGATTGGGGCAAGTCAGGACATTAGGACACTCACTGCCCGTGATTGGGGCAAGTCAGGACATTAGGACACTCACTGCCCGTGATTGGGGCAAGTCAGGACATTAGGACACTCACTGCCCGTGATTGGGGCAAGTCAGGACATTAGGACACTCACTGCCCGTGATTGGAGCAAGTCAGGAATTAGGACACTCACTGCCCGTGATTGGGGCAAGTCAGGACATTAGGGACACTCACTGCCCGTGATTGGGCAAATCAGGATTAGGACACTCACTGCCCGTGATTGGGGCAAATCAGGACATAGGACACTCACTGCCCGTGATTGGGGCAAGTCAGGACATTAGGACACTCACTGCCCGTGATTGGGGCAAGTCAGGACATTAGGACACACTGCCCGTGATTGGGGCAAGTCAGGACATTAGGGCACTCACTGCCCGTGATTGGGGCAAGTCAGGACATTAGGACACTCACTGCCGTGATTGGGGCAAGTCAGGACATTAGGACACTCACTGCCCGTGATTGGGGCAAGTCAGGACATTAGGACACTCACTGCCCGTGATTGGGCAAGTCAGGACATTAGGACACTCACTGCCCGTGATTGGGGCAAGTCAGGACATTAGGACACTCACTGCCCGTGATTGGGGCAAGTCAGGACATTAGGGCACTCACTGCCCGTGATTGGGGCAAGTCAGGACATTAGGACACTCACTGCCCGTGATTGGAGCAAGTCAGGACATTAGGACACTCACTGCCCGTGATTGGGGCAAGTCAGGAATTAGGACACTCACTGCCCGTGATTGGGGCAAGTCAGGACATTAGGGACACTCACTGCCCGTGATTGGGCAAGTCAGGACATTAGGACACTCACTGCCCGTGATTGGGGCAAGTCAGGACATTAGGACACTCACTGCCCGTGATTGGGGCAAGTCAGGACATTAGGACACTCACTGCCCGTGATTGGAGCAAGTCAGGAATTAGGACACTCACTGCCCGTGATTGGGCAAGTCAGGACATTAGGGCACTCACTGCCCGTGATTGGAGCAAATCAGGACATTAGGACACTCACTGCCGTGATTGGGGCAAGTCAGGACATTAGGACACTCACTGCCGTGATTGGGCAAGTCAGGACATTAGGGCACTCACTGCCCGTGATTGGGGCAAGTCAGGACATTAGGACACTCACTGCCCGTGATTGGGGCAAGTCAGGAATTAGGACACTCACTGCCCGTGATTGGGGCAAGTCAGGAATTAGGACACTCACTGCCCGTGATTGGGGCAAGTCAGGACATTAGGACACTCACTGCCCGTGATTGGGGCAAGTCAGGACATTAGGACACTCACTGCCGTGATTGGGCAAGTCAGGACATTAGGACACCCACTGCCGTGATTGGGGCAAGTCAATCGGACATTAGGGCACTCACTGCCCGTGATTGGAGCAAATCAGGACATTAGGACACTCACTGCCCGTGATTGGGCAAGTCAGGACCATTAGGACACTCACTGCCCGTGATTGGGGCAAAATCGGGACATTAGGACACTCACTGCCCGTGATTGGGGCAAGTCAGGACATTAGGACACTCACTGCCCGTGATTGGGGCAAGTCGGACATTAGGACACTCACTGCCCGTGATTGGAGCAAGTCAGGAATTAGGACACTCACTGCCCGTGATTGGGGCAAGTCAGGACATTAGGACACTCACTGCCCGTGATTGGGGTAAGTCAGGACATTAGGCACTCACTGCCCGTGATTGAGGCAAGTCAGGACATTAGGGCACTCACTGCCCGTGATTGGGGCAAGTCCGGACCATTAGGACAATCAACTGCCCGTGATTGGGGCAAGTCAGGACATTAGGACACTCACTGCCCGTGATTGGGGCAAGTCAGGAATTAGGACACTCACTGCCCGTGATTGGGGCAAGTCAGGACATTAGGACACTCACTGCCCGTGATTGGGGCAAGTCAGGACATTAGGACACTCACTGCCCGTGATTGGGCAAGTCAGGACATTAGGACACTCACTGCCCGTGATTGGAGCAAGTCAGGACATTAGGACACTCACTGCCCGTGATTGGGCAAGTCAGGACATTAGGACACTCACTGCCCGTGATTGGGGCAAGTCAGGACATTAGGCACTCACTGCCCGTGATTGGAGCAAGTCAGGACATTAGGACACTCACTGCCCGTGATTGGGGCAAGTCAGGCATTAGGACACTCACTGCCCGTGATTGGGGCAAGTCAGGACATTAGGGCACTCACTGCCCGTGATTGGGCAAAGTCAGGACATTAGGACACTCACTGCCCGTGATTGGGTCAAGTCAGGACATTAGGACACTCACTGCCCGTGATTGGGCAAGTCAGGACATTAGGGCACTCACTGCCCGTGATTGAGGCAAGTCAGGACATTAGGACACTCACTGCCCGTGATTGGAGGCAAGTCAGGACATTAGGACACTCACTGCCCGTGATTGGGGCAAGTCAGGCATTAGGACACCACTGCCCGTGATTGGGCAAGTCAGGACATTAGGACACTCACTGCCC